>JAJOOO010013040.1:0-25624 GCA_029582685.1 Solanum piurae
ATTCAAGATTTCATGACAATATAATATTATTGTATACTTTCCTTAAGTTCTTCTAAATCAAATTAATTTGATTGCACATATTTTTCACTTTCTTATTATAGTGATTCAAGATTTCATGACAATTTATTGACTACTTTTCTTAATTTCATCTAAAAAAAATTTAACTTAGGAGTATACGGTTGCACTTATTATTCACTTTTCGAATTCATCTAAATTTATGTTGTTCTCGCATTTTTCTATATTTACTGCATATTATGATAAATGCTATAACTTGAAGTTTAAGTTAATTTCTTTAGATTTTGTAAGGATTTTTGTAATGTTTTTTAAAATTTATCAAGGTCATGTTAGATGTTGACTTATGTTGATAATAAATTGGTTTCTGTTTTTTGCTATGCATTACATGAAGTTAAAATGCAAGTCATTTATTTAACATTTCAGAGAAATACCAAGATTGTTTAAATGTAAAAAAAAGGTGAGTTTTTAGTTTTTGAATTCTACTTTTCAAAAGTTTTGATTTTTTTTAGGGTAAAAAAAGAAATGTATGTGAAGAATATCATTTTTTTTTAAAAACGAAGGCACTATCCACTGATATTTTCCTTTTAACCCATTATTGTGCTATATTTCAATTAATTGTATACAAAAAAATGACACCTGAATTTATTAAAGAGATCAACCAATTAAATACCCCAACTTTGATCGAATTTGCTGTTGCGATACTAAACTTTCATGAGGACCTATTACCTCCCTAGACGATTTAATACCGTATTTTAAACATATATATTTGCCCACGTGGACATAAAAAATAATGCAAAATTATAAATAGTAATGTGTCCACGTGAGCACATATATACCTTTAAAATACACTATTAAATAGTTCAGGGGGTAAAAAATACACTATTAAATAATCTAGGGAGGTAATAGGTCCTCATGAAAGTTTAGTATCGCAACAACAAATTCGACCAAAGTTGGGGTATTTTTCAAACCCTTATCCCTAAAAATATTCATATTTGTAAATGTAATCTAAACAAATAAAATATATATAGATAGTTTTATTTTTTATAAAGACTAAATTTACGAAAAAATATATATCTATTCATTAATATTTTGATGATCGCGTGAAGCGCGGCTATGTTCACTAGTTTATTAAATAATTCAGATTATATTAAATGTATAACTTACATAAATCTCATAGTGTAAAGAGTAAATTACATCCTATCCCTACTCTTTTTCTAATTAAAATAATCCCTTAAAATTTGTACCTTCCGGATACATAAGTCACCATCCGAAATGTCAAATTTCTTCTCCCAAATTGTCAAAAATCTTTTCAATTTTGATTCAAAATCATTGAAAAAATGAGTTGATACATCATGAATATCTTTATTTTGTTGAGACATTCAAGAATCAGAGAAAGTGAGGTGAGTTGAATCAGTCATTGCAGCTTAGAGATCGATGAGTTGAGGAAAATCAGGAGATTCAATACATTACATAGATGAGGGTTGTTTTATTCCTATATAATTGTTTGACGATCCTCTCGATTTTTATTCAAAATTTTCGAAATTTTTTGTGATTCAAAATTCTTCTCTCAGTTCATCGAAGACCCTTTCAATTTTGATTCAAAATTATCGAAAAAAAATTAGGATTCAAAATTCTTCTCCCAGTTCATCGAAGATCCTTTCAATTTTGATTCAAAATTATCAATTTTTTTGAGAAGATACATCATGAATATGCTCGTTAGTCTGTACTTGGAGGTGAAGAAACATGAGCCGAAATTTGTAATACTATGCATTGATACAACACACAAAAAGGCTAGAGAGATGTTGTGTAGTTGATTTTTTTATTTGTGATCTCGAGATGTTGTGTAGTCAATCTTTTGTGAATAGTTGTATAATTGGTTATTGTAATGTATTTGGTACTTGATTTTAAATCGATACATTAGTGTGTGTTAGTTATTAAGTATCAGATACATGTAGTTTTAGTGCCAAAAGAATGGATATTTAGTAGTAATTTGTATGTGTCACGACCCAAAACGAGTCATGAGTGGCACCCACACTTAGCCTCCAAAGGGGGTAAACTAACGAATTCAACCCCAAATTATATCAATTGCTCAACTACGAATGACAACAATAATGCGGAAGCTCAAAACTTATTTAAGTAACCAATCAAATAAACCTCTAAAGTCTATTAATATTATCCCCAAAATCTAAAAGTCATCATATCAAGGACATCTGTTCTCAAAATACCAAGTCTAAGAGTATTAAAAACATCAAAATAAGTAAATAAGATGGTCTATGTCCGAAATTTAAGGACATCATGCCATGACTGAGAGAATCCAGCACGAGCTAGAAGTAATAGCTCACCCTGAAATTTGATGAGCTGGAGACTGACTAAAGTTGAGGGCGAATCGAATTCGATGGTACACTTGCTACACTCCACAAAAAAAAAAATGAAGAAAACACAAATAGGGGTCAATTCAAGACACATGTACTGAGTAGGTATCATCAGACAACCCAAAATAGAAGTTAATATGTAATGAATAATAGTATAAAATCAACTATGACACTTAGCAGGTGGCAAGCAACAAACAACATGAACAGTGACAACAACACTAAAGTAAGTACGTAATCAATCGACAATATCAAGATCACACACGAGGGTTCATGCCTCCAAACCAAGCCATTTTGGGAATTGAGTTCTTTGAGATTGTGTACATTACGTTTACATAATATGTTTTCCCTTAATATTATCATGTTGGAACGTGACATCATATCCAATAACATTATGCCGGCTCGTGGCGTACGATCCAATAATATCATGTCGGCTCGTGGCATCCGATCCAATATACCGTTATTTATCACTTATTATCACCACTTTTCACTTCATTAACAATGTTTCATCAAGCCTTCTTTATTCAAGGCATCACTTTGATAGAGAGTGTTCAAGATTATAAATTTCACGGTCTCAGGATTTCAGACCAATCACAAACCACACAACCAAGCCACACAACCACACAATCCAGTACATAGAGAACTTCACAATATCACTCAATGCATATTAATCACTATTAAGAGTCCATCTATCAAATAGAATAAACCATAACCTACCTCCACCGAAGAATCGAAGTCAAGCAAACTATTTCTCCAATGCTTTTCCTTTCCTCAATGCCTCCGAACCTTTCCAATCTATCAAGTATATGTGCATAATTTGTAAGTTAATGAGTCTATAAACACTCATATTATGTTATGTCTAGCCTAGACCCAAAAAACTCACCTAATTCTATAATCAATTTCCTAAAGTTCAAACCTAAGGGAAGTCTCAATTTCTCCAATTATCATAACTTTTATAATATTCGAATAATACGATACACCTAATATTTAATTACATATCTCAATAAATTAAAACTTGAATCAAACTTATAATGCTATACGGAAATTTCCAACACAGAATTAAGTTAAAAGGGCTGTTGACATTACCCTTCCGAAGAAGGACGAACAAATATATACATTAAATAACCTATATATAAAATTGATCCTACCTAATGATTGGTTATTAATTTCATTAAGTAGCCGTAAAAAATTTGGTTACATTTCTGCCTAAAGTTCACTACAATTGAACAAACAAGAGAATTGAATCTATATAATTAATGCGTTCAAAGATTTTCAACGACCTTTCATATATCATCACTTTCCTGACAAAAATTATATTAATACAAAGTAATACATTTTCCCCACAATTCTGCATGTTAACAATTACTCCCTCCATTCCATATTAACTTAAGCTTTGAGTCCTTTTCCATTTTTTAAATTAACTTAAATTTTCAATCTTTAAGACTATTTTTAAAATATTCTTCCAATTTTACCCTTTAAGTTAGTATTGGAATTAGTTATTATAATTAATGTTTAGTTATTTTTGACAATAATTAATAAGGGTAAAAATGGAAAATTATGTTCAATTTATGTCCTAACCTACTTTTCTTAAAGGAAGTGAAACACCTCAAAGCTTAAGTTAATATGGAATGGAGGTACTAATAAAGAAGCTTACCACTAAAAGAACCCACAATTGATTTTTCAAGTCGCCACCCAGGTAAGCCGTCTTCTCACTTTGTTTTTACGCATCTATATTTCTTCTTTTCTACGGATCAGTTACCACCCTAATTGTATACCTTAAAATTATAAAAATGATAAAAATGACCCACTATTAGTTTTAAATGTTATTTTCTTTGACCACCAACTAAATAAATTATTAAAATTACCCCACTAATTTCATAATTATAATCACGAATAGTCTAAAATACCCATTTTGATTCTATAGGAAGAGTCTTTTATGAAATGAAAAGCTCTAGTACTCAAAATGATCAAACGGGTCGTTACATTTGATATCAATTTACCCATCGTTCGTCCTCAAACGATCAAAGAAAGTGAGGGTAAGAAAGGGTACCTGAATCGATAAAAAGGTGTGTATATCTTTCATGCATATCAGCCACACTCTCCCAAGTGGATTCTTCAACTGGATGATTCTTCCACTGAACCTTGATAGATGCAATCTCCTTTGATCTCAAGTTGCGGACCTCCCTATCTAGAATAACTACGGGCTCCTCCTCATAAGACAGATTCTCATCAAGAAGGACTGAATCCCAATGAATAATGTAGTTTCCATCACCATGGTATTTATTCAGCATGGACACATGAAATACCGGGTGCACTCCTGACAACTCTGGAGGCAAGGCCAATTCATAGGTCACTTCCCCCACACGTTTAAGCACTTCAAATGGCCCAATATACCTCGGACTAGGCTTACCTCTTTTACCAAACCGCATCACACCCTTCATGGGTGAAACCTTCATCAAGACTTGCTCACCTTCCATAAACTCCAAGTCTCTGACCTTCCGATCTGCATACTCCTTCTGCCTACTCTGAGCTGCTAGAAGCTTCTCATGTATGAATTTCACTTTCTCTAACGATTCTCTCAAAAGATCGGTACCCCAAGGCCTCACCTCAAATGCATCAAACCAACCAATGGGAGACCTACATATCCTTCCATACAATACCTCAAATGGGGCCATATCAATACTCGAGTGATAGCTATTATTGTATGAAAACTCTGCTAAGGGTAAGAACTGATCCCAATGACCACCAAAATCTATCACGCATGCACGAAGCATATCCTCCAGCACTTGAATTGTTCGCTTAGACTGCCCATCGGTCTCGGGGTGAAATGCGGTACTAAGATTCAATCTAGTACCTAATTCAGTATGCAAGGTCCTCCAAAAGTTAGAAGTAAATTGCTTACCTCTATTTGATATGATGTAAATTGGAACTCCGTGCAATCGAACAATCTTACGAATATAGAGTTTGGCTAACTTCTCTGCATTGTAAGTCATCTTGACTGGAATGAAGTGAGCAGACTTAGTTAACGTGTCAACAATTACCCAAATAGCATCAAACTTACCCAATGTCTTTGGAAAACCAACCACAAAATCCATTGCAATTCTTTCCCACTTCCATTCAGGAATGGGCATTCTCTAAAGTGTCCCTCCAGGCCTCTGATGTTCATACTTTACCTGCTAACAGTTCAGACATTGGGCAATAAAATCAACAATATCACGCTTCATTCTATTCCACCAATAATGTTGTCTCAGATCACGATACATCTTGGTTGCACCAGGATGTATAGAATACCTCGAACTATGAACCTCTGCAAGAATAGTGTGAGTCAAATCATCAACACGGGGAACACATACCTGCCCCTTAATTCTCAAGATGCCTTTTTCATCAATCACAACCTCTTTAGCCTCTCCCCGCAACACCATATCTCGAATTTGACTTAGCTTCTAATCGACAAATTGCTTTCCCTTAATCTTGTCAAGAAAAGAAGATCTTGCCTCCACGCATGCCAAAAATCCTCCTTTCTCAAGTACTTCCAGCCTCATAAAGTCATTAGCCAGAGTTTGAACCTCTCTAGCCAATGGACGTCTAGAAATCTGTAGGTGGGCTAAACTCCCCATGCTCCCTGCTTTTCTACTTAGGGAATCTGCCACAACATTAGCTTTTCCTGGGTGATATAAAATAGTAATATCATAGTCTTTCAATAAATCCATCCACCTCCTCTGTCTCAAATTCAAATCCTTCTGAGTGAACACATATTGTAAACTACGACGATCTGTATACACTTAACACTTGACCCCATAGAGATAATACCTCCACTACTTCAATGCAAATGCAACCGCAACCAACTCCAAAGCATGAGTCAGATAGTTACGTTCATGCACTTTTAATTGCCTTGAAGCATAGGCAATCACATTCTTCTCTTGCATTAGCACTGAACCAAACCAGAATAAAATGCATCACAATAAACAATTAAATTCTTACCTTCCACAGGCAAAGCAAGAATCAGTGCGGTAGTCAACAAGGTCTTGAGTTTCAAAAAACTCTCTTCACACTCCTCCGACCATACAAATGGAACATTCTTCTTGGTAAAGGTTTTCAGTTGTGAAGCAACGGAAGAAAATCCCTTAATGAACCAACTTTAGTAGCTAGCTAAACCCACAAAACTCCTTACCTCTGAAACATTAGTAGGCCTTACCCAACTCTTCACTGCTTCAATCTTAGTGGGATCGACCATCACTCCATTATTAGAAACCACGTGCCCCAGGAGGACACTGAATCGAGCCAAAACTCACACTTGGAGAATTTGGCACAAACCTTTTCTCCCTTAACAACCCCAATACAATTCTCAAATGCTCCTCATGTTCCTTCTTGCTCTTCGAGTTTATCAGTATATCATCAATAAATACAATAACAAAGAGGTCCATTTATGGCTTAAAAATTTTGTTCATCAAGCTCATGAAAGCAGCAGGGGTATTCGTAAGCCCAAAAAACATTACTAAAAATGCATAATGCCTATACCTGGTTCGAAAAGAAGTCTTTGGCACGTCATTTGCCCGCATTTTTAATTGATGGTAACCGGACCTCAAATCAATTTTAGAGAAGACACAAGCACCCTGTAACTGATCGAACAAGTCATCAAATGCGAGGAATGAGGTACTTGTTCTGAATAGTTACCTTATTCAGCCGTCAGTAGTCTATGCACATCCGAAAACTACCATTCTTCTTCTTCACAAATAAAACTGGAGCACCCCAAGGAGATGCACTCGGTCTAATAAAACCTTTACCTAAAAACTCCTGAAGTTGGGCCTTTAACTCCTTTAACTCAGTTGGGGCTATTCTATAAGGTGGAATGGAAATGGGGCGAGTCCCCTGCTCCAGGTAATTACAAAAATCAATATCTTTATCTGGTGGCACACGCGGTAGGTCTACAAGAAAGACATATGCAAACTCACGGACTATCAAAATAGACTCGATCGAAGACACTTTGGAAGTATCATCCCTCAGATGTGCCTAGAAAGATAAACAAGCCTTACTCGCCAACCTCTTAGCATGAAGAAAAGAGAAAATACGAACTGGGGCGGGAATGTAGTCACCCTCCCACACTAATGGATCTATCCCAGGCTTTGCCAAGGTTACAGTCTTAGCATTATAATCTAAGATAGAAAAATTTGGAGAAAACCAAGTCATACCCAAAATTACATCAAAATCAACCATCTCTAGAATAATCAAACCAACATAATTGTTGCTCCCCACAAACGTCACAAGGAAAGACCTATACACCTTCTCAACTATCACAGACTCACCAACAGGAGTAGAGACACGAATAGGCATGTCAAGCAAGTCACAATGCAAGTCAAGACCAGTAGAGAACGAGGAAGATACATAAGAAAATGTGGATCCAGGATCAAATAATACAGAAGCCATGCGATCACAGACCAGAAGAGTACATGTGATAACAACATCAGATGTATGTGCCTCTGGCCTCCCGGGGAAATAATAACAATGGGCCCTATCACCTATTTATCCATTGCCCCTGCCTGGCTGCGCTCCAAGAGTTTCAACCTGCCCGCCACCCCAGCTGAACTGGTGACCACCATTACCTTGACCAACACGTCCCCCAGAATGACGGCCTCTACCATGACGGCCTCTACCTCTAACTACTGGAGATCTGTAACTCTGATAGTACCGAGCCTGACTCTGCTTTGGACAATATTTCCTGATATGTCCGACCTCCCCACATCCATAACATGTCCTGGAGTCGAGTGTAGGTCTATGTGAAGATGAAAAAGACTGAAGATAACCCCTAAACTCAGAAAAATATTGGCTGGTCTGCGACGGACCCTCAACTGAAACCTGCATTGAAGACTGAATAGGATGGGGTGGATAACCCCCTGAACTCTGCCCTCTAGAGTAAGAACCACTAAACTCACCTTCCTTACGGAACTTCTTAAATGTTGACACCTTGGTGAAGTCATCCGGCTACACCCCTTCTACCTCTATCACAAAATCAACCACTTCCTGAAAAGATTTTGCAGAAGCAGCTACGTGTAAAGCTGGAATCTGCAAATCTGACCTCAATCCCTTCACAAAGCAGTGAATCCGTTCTTGCGGACTGAAGCAAAGCTGAGTGGCATATATGGATAACTCACGAAATTTGGCCTCATAAGTTGCAATAGACATCCTTCCTTGCTCTATGTTCAGGAACTCATCTCTCCTCCTGTTCCTCAAAGTCCGGGGTATATACTTCTCCATAAAGAAGCTAGATAATGCCGTCCAAGTCATAGGTGGTGCCTTTGCTGGTCGACACTCAACATGAGACCGTCACCATATTTTGGCATCCCCTTGAAACTGATAGGTCACAAACTCAACACTCAATCGCTCCACTATGTCTATCTTATGTAGCAGCTCATGACAATCAACCAGGAAATCATAAGCATCTTCAGATTCAATACCCTTGAAGGTTGGCAGTTTTAACTTTAAGAACTTAATAAAGAGATCATGCTGGTCACCAGTCATTATAGGCCATGTAGTCAATCGGGGAAACGTGCTTGTTTCCAAGGACGCATTCATGCGGGGGGCCACAACAACTGCATGTTGTACTCCATGAACCTGAGGTGTTGGTGCAGAAAATGTTGGGGTGCCTAGCCCTGATCATATAACCCACTAAGATAAGTGAGAACCTGATTAATCATTTCTGGAGTAGGCTGGGTTGGTACTTCCTTCTCCTGAATTTGCTCATTTTCCCCTTCATCACCCTCTCTCGCTACCTCGTCAGTCGGTGGAGGGGTCACCGCTATATCCCTAGCTGGACTAGGTGCTTGTCCTCTGCCTCTAGTGGGCCTTCTCCCACGACCTCTACTACGGCCTCTCGCCACTGCTCCCCTCGATATGCAGCCCCAATGGTTGGATCAGGCTCACCCTGTCTTACTGGTGTTGGTGTTGTCACAACGGTTGCTTTAGTTCCGACCATCTGCGAAATAGAGTGAAGAAGGAAAGATACCAATTTGTATCACCTAGATACAAATTGGATTCAAGTAATAGCACGAAAGAAAAAAAAAGATAAGTTTTCCTAAAGTCCTATAGCCTCTCGAAGAAAAGTAAAGGCATCCCCGTACCGTTCCGCAAGACTCTACTAGACCTGCCCTTGTGTAATGAGATCATCGAACCTAAAACTCTGATACCAAGTTTGTCACGATCCAAAACGAGTCATGAATGACACCCACACTTAACCTTCTAAGTGAGCAAACCAACGAATTCAACCCCAAATTATATCAATTGTTCAACTACGAATAACAACAATAATGCGGAAGCTCAAAACTTATTAAAGTAATCAATCAAATAAAACTCTAAAGTCTATTACATATTATCCCCAAAATTTGAAAGTCATCACATCAAGGACACATGTTCTCAAAATGCAAAGTCTAAGAGTATTAAAGACACCAAAATAAGTAAATAAGATGGTTTATGTCCAAAATTTAAGGACATCATGTCATGACTGAGCGAGCAAGAAGGAATAACTCACCGTGAAATATGATGAGCTGGAGACTGGCTAGAGTTGAGGGCGAGTCGAAGTCGATGGTACACTTGCTGCACTCCACAAAACAAAATGAAGAAAACACAAATAGGGGTCAGTACAAGACACATGTACTGAGTAGGTATCATCGGCAAACCCAAAATAGAAGCTAATATGTAATGAATAATAGTATAAAATCAACTATGACACTTAGCAGGTGGCAATCAACAAACAACATGAACCAGTGACAACAACACTAAAGTAAGTATGTAATCAGTCAACAATATCAAGATCACACATGAGGGCTCATGCCTCCAAACCAAGCCATTTTGGGAATTTAGTTCTTTGAGATTGAGTACATTACGTTTATATAATATGTTTTCCTTTAATATTACCATGTCGGAATGTGACACCGAATCCAATAATATCATGCCGGCTCGTGGCATCCGATACAATAATATCATGCCGGCTCATGGAATCCGATCCAATAATATCATGCCAGCTCGTGGCATCATATCCAATATACCGTTAATTTATCACTTATTATCACCACTTTTCACTTCATTAACAATGTTTCATCAAACCTTCTTTATTCAAGACATCACTTCGATAAAGAGGGTTCAAGATTATAAATTTTACGGTCTTAGGATTTCAGACCAATCACGAACCACACAACCAAGCCACACAACCAAACAATCCAGTACATAGAGAACATCACAATATCACTCAATGCATATCAATCACTATTAAGAGTCTAGCTAGCTATAAAATAGAATAAACCATAACCTACCTCCACCGAAGAACCGAAGTCAAGCAAACTACTTCTCGAATGCTTTTCCTTTCCTCAATGCCTCTGAACCTTTCCAATCTATCAATTATATGTGTATAATTTGTAAGTTAACGAGCTTATAAACACTCATATTATTTTATGTCTAGCCTAGACCCAAAAATTTTCTAAAGTTTGAACCTAAGGGTAAGTTTCAATTTCTCCAATTATCATAACTTTTATAGTATTCGAACAATACGATACACCTAATATTTAATTACCTATCTCAATAAATTAAAACTTGAATCAAACTTATAATGCTATACGGAAATTCCCAACACAGAATGAAGTTAAAAAGGGCTGTTGACATTACCCTCCCGAAGAAGGACGAACAAATATGTACATTAAATAACCTATATATAAATTTGATCCTACTTAATGATTGGTTATTAATTTCATTAAGTAGCCGTCAAAAATTTGGTTACACTTCTGCCTAAAGTTCACTACAATTTAACAAACAAGAGAATTGAATCTATATAATTAATGCATGCAAAGATTTTCAACGACCTTTCCTATATCATCAATTTCCTGCCAACAATTATATTAATTCAAAGTAATACATAAAACTATATCATCACTTTCCTATATCATCACTCAAGCATGGATCCTTTTTCAACATATTTGCTCTCAAATTCTTTATGACTAATGAGTCGTTTCATTGTTTATATAAATTTTCATGAAAGTTTTCATCATGAGAATCCATATGTATGAGAAAATTCTAGATTAAAAGCTAATTTTATTAATTTTAAAACGATAATTGAAGAACTGGAAAGAAAAAAATTTGATTAAGAAATAGTTCTACCTCTTTAATAACTAGAAATCGACGAACTGGAGAGAGAATAAATTTAAAATTTAAAAATGGAGTGATGAAGGCAACTGCTAATCTGTGGGAGTGATGAAGGCATGAAAATAGGAACAAAAATCATTGGAGGGTTTGAGTTATGTATCTGGAAAAGGAGAGAAAGAAAGGAAAATAGGGATTTTTGTAATTTTTTAAAATGGTAGGGAATAATAGACAATAAAGAAAAAAAAGGATGTGTAGTTAGGTAATTTTTTCTATATTAAATTCATGAATATATTAGTCTAAATAAATATGAAATACCAAATTATTAATTCAAAATAAATGCTATAACCACAGTTTCATTTAATTCTAATTCGTAGCAAACACTTTTTCATTCACCTCTATCCCCTGAATCTTGCTCGCAACTCTTCCTGAATCTCGCTCGCCACTCTTCCTCGCCTCTCTCACTTTATACAAACACAAATGTATAAATTGTGTTTGTATAAATATACATTTGTGTTTGTATAAAGTGAAAGAGAACTGTATTGTCACGACCCGAGTCTACACCCTGGACGTGGCTGGCACTCGAGAACCATTGCTGGTCCCCAAGTGATCCCTCATCATGGTTGACTACAAGCGAAAGACTAACTCAAGCATGAAACAACTTAAAAAAATTTGGATTCAATTCCAATACTCAACTTTAAAATAATATGAACAATACTGAATAGATAACTCTGAATAAAATAATATATTCAACTCGCTATAAATAGGCAACTTAAGTCTTTAAAATATTTAACAAAATAAATTAACAGACTACTGAAACTCTATTGTCTATCTATGATGCCTCTAACTGACAAAGATGGAAGTCATGACAAGACTCACGACATCCTAACAACTGAAAAGTAAATGAAATCCTCCGGAAGCAAGGAGGCTCACCATAGCTAACTGGAACTACAAGTGGTATCAACGAAGCGCCTGTTGATGATCCTAAATACCTGTATCTGCATCATGAAATGATGCAGACCAAATGGATTAGTACATGGAATGTACGAGCATGAAAGGGGAATTCTAAAGCATAAACATAAGCTTGAACTTAATAAAAAGGAAACATACTTACCTCTTCTCAACTCACTAAACTAAACTCAACTCTAGAATAAGATACTCAACTCAAAGATTAGATATTCAACTCAATGATATGATACTCAACTCAAAGGTACTCAACTCAAGATACTCAACTTAAGATTAGATACTCAACTCACTCAAAGGTACTCAACTCAAGATACTCAACTCAATATACTCAACTCAAAATAAAGCAACAATAAAAGATGTGATATATGGAAAGCTTTTAAAACAATAAATAGCAACTCAATGTATTGAAAAATACAATAATAACTCAGTTTGTATATAAAAACTACAATATAAATCTGTGGAAGTTTCTCTAACCGACAACCATCACTATGAGCTATGTGATGATACAACGTCTTGCCCACACTGCCAGAACTGTCCTACACCTTTCGGAGGAATAGAACCTCTCAACTAAGTGGATCCATTAGTCTATGCTAAAAAGCACTAACGAATCATCTCAAAATTATGACTCTTTCTACCCACGTTGGCTACATGGTTTATGGATACTTGAGTTATCTAAACTTGTCCCCATATCGGTGCTCAATACTACTCCCAAAATATACTTAGCTCATATGTTTAAAAACATAACTCTTTCTGTGTTTTAAGATTATTACTCAACAATCTTTCTCTTAAAAGAGATGTTACTCAAACTGCTCAAAACTCTTTTGGAAATCTCAGTTTCCCTCTCTTTTAAATGTGAAAACATTTACTATTGCGAATACTTAGTTCCCATATATCATTTTAAAGAAAATGAACTCAACTCTACTCTTTCTCAACTCAAGTGCTCAAGTCTTAAAACAAGTTTATAAAAATTTGTAAAAAGACTTCTCAAAATAAGGTTCATGCCGAATTATGGACGTGAACGACTCAATTCAAGGTTTTCAATAACCATACATAAAACTCAATACTCGGAACTCGACAACTCAGAACTCAAGAACTTCAATGATACTACTTATTTCAAGAATGCTCAACTCAGAGGGTTCATGCGGAATTATGGGCATGAACAACTCAACTCATGGACTTCAGTATTCTTTTCATCTCAAGAATGTTCAACTCATAGGGTTCATGCGGAATTATGGGCATGAACAACTCAACTCATGAACTCCATGGGTAATATGTAATAGTCCCATTATTAGGAATAAAATCTCAAAAGAATTAGGAACTCAATGCTCAAAGACTTATAATTCGAAGATGCTACTACTCTCGAAGACACTTAATGCATGGAGTTCATGCGGAATTTATGAGCATGAACGACTCGAATCAAGGGTCTAAAGAACATTGTGGAACTCATGTATACAAATATTCTCATTCTCATACTTACTTCCTCAAAACCATATTTCAAATCGATGATTGATTTCAAAGGATTCACAATTGAACCCAAAAACTTTCTTGAACTCTACTCTTAACTCTCTCTTGAATGTGAATTATGAATTCAAGAGTTATGGTTTTTGATATGAAGGATCTCGTGATGATAAATTAGACTCATGAATACATTCTCCTCTTTCTCATACTCACTTGCTTGAGTCTTGAGACAAGTTATTAGAAATTGTAGAAGACTCCTCAAAAGACTCAAATGGACTCTCTCAAAATATTCGAAAGAACTCTCAAGACTTAACTCTTAACTCTACCTTGAATTTGAATTATGAATTCAAGGTTATGATTTGTGATAGGAAAGATATCATGATATTTAAAAGTGTTTTAGATAGTTAATCATGAGAAATGGTTGCAAACCACTGTTTAGGGAGCAAGTCCTCAATGCAGAGATGAATTATAATGTTTGGTCGAGATAATTTTTAAAATAGTGGGGTCCGCGTTCTTTCCGTGATGTGGAGAGAATAAATTTCACTTCTGAGGAACAGGTCGCGGACTAGGTACCTATTTCCTGGCCGACTTTTTCTTCCTCATTTTCTAACCCCAATTCACCTAAATTTGATTCTTTTTGTCAATTCTCTTTTGATTCAGATACCAACTATATGTACACAAGAATCTAATCAAACACAACTTTAAAATCGACAAGATTTCCTCAAAAACTCATCAATCTCATCTAAACTCAAAAACGAAAGTCAATTTCAAGAACACAATTCAAGAACACCAAACTTTCAACTTTCTAGAATGAATTTCGCTGAAATTAACAATATTGGCGTGTGGGTGAACAAACCCAACACTATGGAAGCTTACATACCGCTTAGGGATCAAACCCATGGAGAAAATCCACAACAAAACTCAAGAACCTCGACGAATAACTTGATCCTTTCCTCTTTTCTCCTTTTTTCTCTTATTTTCTCTTCTTGAACTCTCAACTAAAACCCTAGGCGTATATTAGCATTATAAAACTGACCCTATTCGGATTATACCCTTAAAACCTTACTAAAAATGAATTAAATCTGATTGGGTAAGAAAAGACCAAAATACCCCTTACTATTTTTGGGTAAATTTCCTTAACTGGACAGCTTGACTTCAAAAGGGCATATCTCACAGATCCGCCCTCTAAACATAGCAAACTTGGTGGCGTTGGAAAGATAATTCAAAGACCTTTCATTTGATATCTTATGGGACACCTAACTCATCATGTACTGAAGGCTATAGTCGTTTGAAGCTGACCCAAAACATAAAGGAACCTAAGAATGACTTTAATGAACTCTTTTTTGTTCTTCTTGGAACTCAAGGTGCTACATCTAGTGACCTTAATACTAAAGCCTACTCACAACGAAGGATGGTTCGAGTCTTAGCTCAAAAAATTTCTGAGGTGTTATAATATCTCTCTCTTGGGATCATTCATCCTCGAATGACGGCTGGACTGGGTATGGAACGAGGTTACTCTTACTAAGGTCTGAGTTTAATGTTATGCTCTTACTATATTCAAGCTTAACCCAAACTCCTAAGGTTCGGGTTCTATACCTCTCTATAGGGAAGTCTCATCCCAAGACTATTACTCTTTACCACCACATTGGGCTCATATAAAGAACCACCTAATGTTCAAGAACACCACATTCAAGCTTAGTACTCTAACAACTCCATGGAATCCTACAAACCAACTCCTTAAGAAATTCTCAACACTTGACTTGATTTCTCATCTTATCATCTCCCCCTTAGGTCTAAAGCTAGCACTTGAAAGCTATGGACCTATTCCACATTGATAACTCAAATATGCTATCTAGGAACACATGGAAAATTATAACTTAATTGGAACCTCATCTGTTAACATACCATCTCGGCACACCTCTTAATGCTCTTGTTACTCTTGTGACTTAGCCACATTTCACTGCCCTTATCTAAACGTTAGGGTCTCTCATTGTACCACTCATATTTATTGCATCTTATCACCTCAATTCCTCACCTACTCTATGTCAAGTCTTCTAGATCAAATCTCAAGACTAACATCATCACCCTCATGTTGCCATTTTTTTTATTATGACACTCATCTCAAATTCAAGCTTAATATTTATGAGTAAACCTTAATATTAATATGATTGCTCGCTTACTATAATAACTTACAACTACTGGATACAAATTTATAAACACTCGTCCACTAGGACCTTATGACAAATAGGCAATCCTTACCTCCTAGTATTCATACTTACAGTTTACTATCACATTTCCCTTCACAACTTGAGTACTGTTCACTCATTCACTATACATCAATGCCTAATTAGTTCTATAACACTTTGAATATTATGGGCTCTCCCTCAAAATCATAAGCCTAGCTTAGATCTATCACCTCATGTATACTCCTTCTCTTTTATTCAGCACTTGCACTTGGTGACTACCTACACAATGACACTTCATCACAAACTCCTTTCTAGCTACAAAACACTCTACCTCCTATGATGAAATCTTCACAACTCATCACTTCTTAGTCTACCCATAAGGGAAAAATCCTCATTACTAACTTACTAGGTGCATGAGTATAGTAACATAGTTGTTTAAAACACCATCTCCCTTACTTAGATTACTAATCCTTTATATACTTTCCTCTAACTCTGGGCTCTTTCACTACTACTGCTCATTATCTCGTCATTCATACTATCCTTTAGGGTGAAAATACTACCCAAGCTCTAACATACTTTCTCATAAGGATCTCAGCTGAAACAAGACTTAGAGAAGAGAGTACAACTCGATATTAGCTCAAACGCATGATTCATATGAACATGAGTGCATTTACTCGAATTTGATACTTAAACTCACTCATGGGCTTCTCTCAATCCCTTCTGGAGTCTCATGACTTTCTCAAGATTTTCGCTAAGAACAACTCATTGACAAAGGACTGACTTTTCTATTCAACCACCTCTAGTATGAGGGGTATTCGAATGAATCTAAGAACAAACGAGTTAGAATAAATCTCTATGACATAGCTCTGTTACACGATTAAGAGTATGAAAGATGGGAAAATTTTCTTAAATGTATGTAGTCCCTAATTTATAGAAGTGGGCCCCTCACAACCATAAATAAGATCCTACTGACACGGCTTCATAGACACCCTCATACACTTGAACTTTGTTCTCTGATACCAAGTTTGTCACGACCCGAGTCTACACCCTAGATGTGGCCGGCACTCGAAAACCATTGTTGGTCCCCAAGCGAACCCTCATCTTGGCTGACTACAAGCGGAAGACTAACTTAAGAATGCAAAAACATAAAAAAAACTGAATTCAATTCCAATACTCAACTTTAAAATAATATGAATAATACTGAATAGATAACTCTGAATAAAATAATATATTCAACTCACCATAAATAGGAAAATAAAGTTTTTAAATATTTAACAAAATAAATGAACAGACTTCTGAAACTCTATTGTCTATCTATGAAGCCTCTAACTAACAAAGATGGAAGTCTGGACAAGACTCACGTCATCCTAACAACTGAAAAGTAAATGAAATCCTCTGAAAGACAGGAGGCTCACCATAGCTAATTTGAACTGCAAGTGGTATCAATGAAGCGCCTGTTGATGATTCTGAATACCTGTATCTGCATCATGAAACGATGCAGGCCAAATGGCTTAGTACATGGAATGTACGAGCATGCAAGGGGAATTATAAATCATAAACATAAGCTTGAACTTATTAAAAAGGAAACATACTTACTTCTTCTCAACTCACTCAACTAAACTCAACTCAAGAATAAGATACTCAACTGAAAGATTAGATACTCAACTCAATGATACTCAACTCAACTCAAGATACTCAAATCAAGATTAGATACTCAACTCAATGTTATGATACTCAACTCAAAGGTACTCAACTCAAGATACTTAACTCAAGATAAAGGACCATTGAAAGATGCGATATATGGAAAGATTTTAAAACAATAGATAACAGCTCAAAGTATTGAAGAATAAAATAATAACTCAGTTTGTATAAACAAAAATACAATATAACTCTGTGGGAGTTTCTTTAACTAAAAACCATCACTATGAGCTATGTGATGATACATCGTCTCGCCCACACTGCCAGAACTGTCCTATACTTTGCCGGGGAATAGAACCTCTCAACTAAGTGGATCCACTAGTCTATGCTAAAAATCACTAAGGAATCATCCAAAAAGTATGACCCTTTCTACCCACATTGGATACATGGTTTATGGAGACTTGAAATATTTGAACTCGTCTCCATATCGGTGCTCAATACTACTCCCAAAATATACCCAACTCATATGTTTAAAAACATAACTCTTTTTGTGTTTTAAGATTATTACTCAACAATCTTTCTCTTAAAAGAGATGTTACTCAAACTGCTCAAAACTCTTTTGGAAATCTCAGTTTCCCCCTCTTTTAAATGTGAAAACATTTACTCTTGGGAACACTTAGTTCCCATATATCATTTTAAGGAAAATGAATTCAACTCTGCTCTTTTTCAACTCAAGTTCTCAAGTCTTAAAACAAGTTTAGAAAAATTTATAAAAAGACTTCTCAAAATAAGGTTCATGTCGAATTATGGATGTGAATGACTCAGTTCAAGGTTTTCTATAACCATACATAGAACTCAATACTTGGAACTCGACAACTCAGAACTAAAGAACTTCAATTATACTACTTATTTCAAGAATGCTCAACTCAGAGGGTTCATGCGGATTTATGGGCATGAACAACTCAACTCATGTATTTCAGGATACTACTTATCTCAAGAATGTTCAACTCATAGGGTTCATGCAGAATTATGGGCATGAACAACTCAACTCATGGACTCCATGGGTAATATGTAATAGTCCCATGATTTGGAATAAAATCTCAAAATAATTAGGAACTCAATGCTCAAAGACTTAAAACTCGAAGATGCTACTCCTCTCGAAGATACTTAATGTATGGAGTTCATGCATAATTTATGAGCATGAACGACTCGAATCAAGGGTCTAAAGAACATTATGGAACTCATGCATACGACTCTTCTAATTCTCATACTTACTTTCTCAAAACCACATTTCAAATCAATAATTGATCTCAAAGGATTCACAATTGAACTCAAAGACTTTATTGAACTCTACTCTTAACTCTCTCTTGAATGTGAATTATGAATTCAAGAATTATGGTTCATGATACGAAGGATATCGTGATGATAAAGTAGACTCATGTATACATTCTCCTGATTCTCATACTCACTTACTCGAGTCTTGAGACAAGTTATTAGAAATTGTAGAAGAAGGGACTTTCTCAAAATGTTTGAAAGAACTCTCAAGACTTAACTCTTAGGTCTACCTAGAATTTGAATTATGAATTCAAGGTTATGATTTGTGATAGGAAAGATATCGTGATAATTAAAAATGTTTTAGATAGTTAATCATGAGAAACGGATGAAAAACACTGTCTGGGAGCACGTCCGCGACACGGAGATGAATTATAATGTTTGGTTGAAATAATTTTTGAAACAGTATGGTCCGCATTCTCTCCGCGACGCAGAGAGAAAAAATTTCACTTCTGAGAAACAGGTCGCGAACCAGGTACCTATTTCCACTTTTTCTTCCTCATTTTCTAACCCCAATTCGCCTAAATTCGATTCTTTTTCTCGTTTTCTCTTTAGATTCAGATACCCACTACATGTACACAACAATCTAATCAAACAAAACTCTTAAATTGACACGATTTCCTCAAGAACTCATCAATCCCATCTAAACTCAAGAACGGAAGCCAATTTAAAGAACACAATTCAAGAACACCAAACTTTCAACTTTCTAGAATGAATTTCGCTGAAATTAACATGATTGGCGTGTGGGTGAACAAACCCAACACTATTGAAGCTTACATACCTCTTAGTGATCAAACCCATGGAGAAAATCCTCAACAAAACTCAAGAACCTCGATGAACGCCTTGATCCTTTCCTCTTTTCTCCTCTTTTCTCTTCTTGAACTCTCAACTAAAACCCTAGGCATGTATTAGGATTATAAAACTGCACCTATTCGGATTAGACCATTAAAACCTTACTAAAAATGAATTAAATATGATTGGGTAAGGAAAAGACCAAAATACCTCTTACTATTTTTGGGTAACTTTCCTTAACTGGACAACTTGACTTCAAAAGGGCATATCTCACTCATTCGACCTTGAAACGTAGCAAACTCGGTGGAGTTGGAAAGATAATTCAAAGACCTTTTATTTGATATCTTATGAGTCACCGAACTCATCATGTACCGAAGTCTATGGTCGTTTGAATTTGATCCTATACTTAAAGGAACTTAGGAATGACTTGAATGAACTCTCTTTAGTTCTTCTTGGAACTCAAGGTGCTACATCTAGTGACCTTAACACTTAAGAAAATTTTAATTCCTCGGTAAAATTATACTCACAACGAAGGATGGTTCGAGTCTTAGCTAAAAAAAATTCTGGGGTGTTACATGTATATACAAATACAAATACATATCTCTTCGTCCTATACACTTATAATTATACAAATAAAAAAATTCACCTGCCCAGTTCTGTTTAGCCTTTCTCTCTTTCTCATTCTATTCAAACACAAATTATACAAAATAAAATGTATAATTTGTATTTGTATTAAGCGAGAAAGAGATTTGATATACAAATACAATTGTTTTAACTCAATTTAATTATATACAAATTCAAATTTTATGCAGATATACAAATTTAAGAACGATCAAGATCAAGACCACCAGATTCAAGATCAATCTCGAAGTCCTTTAATTCAACTAGAAGTCAAGATCAAGACCACCAGATTCAAGATCAATCTCGAAGTCCTTTAATTCAACTAGAAGTCAAGATCAAGATAAAGTTCAAGTTCATCGAAGATTCAAGAACAAGCTTTAAAGCCATTGAATCCAAGATTAAAGTCCAAAAACAAATTCAAAATTCAAGATCAAGCTCAAGAGCCCTTGAATTTATATCTGAAAAGATGAGACGAATCACAGGAATAATAGTGATTGTAACATTCACACTTTGAAATAATAAATACCATCATTGCGATTATTTTCCGTTCCTGATTATTATTTTCTCATCGCGAATTTTATTATCTACAAATTTTGGCACACCCAGTGGGACAATCTCTACCTCTCATTTAAACTTTTCAAGAAACACAAAATATCAAAATGTCTTTCACTATAGAAGAACAACTAGCAAGCTTAATTAAAGCAATTGAAGGCCTGACAAAGTGCGCACACGAACAAGATGCTAAACTTTCCAAGCTAACAAATAAAATGGATAACATGATTGAGAGAAGATCGAGTCAAGCACCTCTGAAGCTTCCTAAAAAAATGAAGGAGAGTCTTGAGTAAAACAAACAAAGATCAAAGAGATTTATGTCTCCGCTGAAAATGCCTGAGGGCTATCAACCTCCTAAGTATCAACAATTTGATGGCAAAGGAAATCCCAAACAACATACAACACACTTTATCGATACATGCAATGATGTTGGGATGTATGGTGATTATCTTATTAAAGAGTTCGTTCGATCTCTCCGAGAAAATGCATTTGATTGGTACACAGATCTCGAAGCTAATTTTATAGATTGTTATGAGCGGTTAAAGCAAGATTTCATCAATCATTTCTATAGTATGAGTTGTGTTGTTAGTATGATTGAACTTACAAAGGATCGTCAAGGTGAAGATGAGCTAGTTGTTGACTTTATCAATCGTTGGAGAAGTCTGAGCCTCAATTGCAAAGATCGCCTTAGTGAAACTTATGGCATTCAAATGTGCATCCAAGACATGAATTAGGGTCTTTACTACATTTTTCAAGGATTAAAGCCCAATACATTCAAAGAGTTAGCAACTCGTGCACATGACATGAAATTAAGCATGACTTTAAGAGAAGATCAACGATTTCCTGTCTATGGACCAAATGAAGATGAAGATATAGAAGAACTCCAAAGTGGGGGCAAGTCTGCAACCGAAGATGACTTTGAAGAGTCAATGTATATCTAGACGCTCCTTAACGCATTAGCTTAAACTACAAGTTACAACGCTTCTTAATGCATTAGCTTAAACTACAAGTTACAAATGCTCCTCATCGCATGATCTTAAACTGCAAGTTATAATGCTCCTCATCGCAAGAGCCTAAACTGCAAGTTATAATGCTCCTAGACACACGAGCCTAAACTATATGTCACAAAGCTCTTCAAATTTGAGCTAAATATCTAAGTTTGAAAGCTCTTCAAATTTGAGTTAAATCTTCAAGTTGAAATGCTCCTTCAAACACGAGGTTAAACTGCATGTCACAAGGGTCGTCAAATTTGAGTTAAATCTTCAAGCTGAAATACTTCTTGAAACACGAGTTTAAATTGCATGTCACAGAGCACTTCAAATTTGAGTTAAATCTTCAAGCTGAAATACTCCTCGAAACACGAGTTTAAACTGTATGTCACAAAGCTTTTCAAATTTGAGTTAACTCTTCAAGTTGAAATGCTCCTTGAAACACACAAGCCTAAACTGTATATCATAAAGTTCTTCAAAGTTTAATAAATCTTCAAGTAAAAAATGCTCCTTAAGGTACAAGCATAACTTGCATGTCACTCTTAGTCCGTAAGAGTATAAACTGTGTACGGAACACCCAAAAAAACAAAAAAAAACACTCTCCATAACTACGTTGTGACTTGATCCTCTTCACTAAGATACGTAGGTGCTTAAAACCATATTCTAAGTTCAGTTGCATGAGTGTAAAAAAAAACCACATGTTCCCACTTGATTCGTCACATGAAAGTTAAAGTTATAAGTATTTTATTTTATTTCATCAAACTTCAGACTTGCACAAAGAATTGATGGGTCAATAGGGGGAAAATCCTTATAAAATATGAGCTTCTTTAACAGTATGCTTGGAGTCTTTAAATTCAGTCAAGTTTGCAAGTTGAAGTCTTCAAGTCCTTCAACTATGCAAGTTGAAGTCTTCAAATCTTCCAAGTATGCAAGTTGAAGTCTTCAAATCCTCTAAGTATGCAAGTTGAAGTCTTCAAGTCGTTCAACTATGCAAGTTGAAGTTTTCAAATCCTCCAAGTATACAAGTTGAAGTCTTCAAATCCTCCAAGTATGCAAGTTGAAGTCTTCAAATTCTCCAAGTATGCAAGTTGAAGTATTCAAATCTTCCAACTCTGCAAGTTAAAGTCTTCTAATTTGTTAATTCTGCAAGTTATAGTCTTCAAATCCTCCAAATATGCAAGTTGTTAAATTTCAATGTCTTAAGGTGGACGACATTGTCTCTTTGCACCTTAAGCTGGTCTTTTCATGGATTTTTCTTTAAATTTATCTTTAAATTTTCATACCTTAAGGTGGATGAGATGCGTGGGACTCTACAAGACGTGTTCAATTCGAGTTGGGACTCTAATTGGTTGACGTGGTGTTCTTCTGTATCGATGATGTATCCTAATTAACTATGGAAAGGTGCAAATTATATATAAAATTGGAGCTCAGAGGAAATTGGATCCTCCTTATTCTAGTTAGTTGACACGGTCAACAAGCGGCGATAGACGTCAGTTATATGGCTATTCAATTATTTACTCCAATTAAGCCACTCTAATTATGTTGGAGTGGTATGTCAATTAAATATATTTAAATTACATGTATATAATTATTGTGTAATTAATGTTTCAAGATTAGTCTTCAAAAGACAAAATATCTTGACAACACTTGAAGCAGGGGGCATTTGTAATCATTTAAAAGATAGTAAATATACATTTATTAAAGGAAAAATTAGCAAACTAGTCACAATCCCTAACATAAGTATTAAAAATATCTACACTTTAAAATAATTATTAAAAATGTCAATATGTCAATATTTTATAAAATAAATTGAATTCTAATATAATTAATTTCCTTTTCATTTATTTCTCAAATCAGGCCCACATTAGACCATTTTTTACTCCCCATCCGGTAATTGTTTTTATAAAATACCCCATTACCCACTTAACCCTCTTTCTAGGTTTTACCCCAAATTACTCTTTTCTCTCTCTTTCCCTTTTCACCATTGTTATCTCCTTTTCTTGTTCAAGAAAATTAACTATTCAAATTTGCTACACTTTATTCAAGAAATCTCACAATTAATTCAAAAGATTATTCACTCATTGATAAAGTTAAATTCGAAGTCAACAAGTATTTTGTGAGATTTCTTGTGAGTATATTTTCATATTCACCAAGTATTTTGTATTTCGGATTTTCCGTCTTTTAAACAATATTGTTCGATTTTTTTGTGAGTTTTTTTTCATATTCACCAAGTATTATTTGATATTTCCTTTTAAAAAAAAAACTTATTTTGGATTTTTCGCTTTTAAACACTATTGTTTGATTTTTTGTGATTTTTTTTTCATATTTGAGATTTAGTAGATTGTAGTAATCTACATTGACATTCATACATCATATATTGTTTGATTTTTTATACATTCATATTTTGTTAATTTCAAATTTTGCTTATAGAGTTAACAATGCACAAGTGAATACATATTTGAATTTGGATTTGGCGAACAAAAATCGGAAAAAAGAAACATAGCAGACGAAGAAGAAGAAGAAGAAAGAGAGAGAGTCAAGGAAGAAGATTGCAAAAATTGTATTCATATTAATTTTTGGTTGTCAATTTTGATTTTTTTTACTCAACATTTGTATTTTTATTAAGAACATTGTATTTCTTTTTTAGTTTGTAGTACTTCCAATTAGTATGTCAACTAAATTTGTGTCACGCCCCGAGACTACCCCCGAGATGCGGACACGGGACCTAGGACCACAAGTGATCCCAAGCTAACCCTGATGGCATAATCTCAGCATACTAATGATAATAAACTGATGCGGAAGCTAAATCATAAATAAGATGAAAAGATGGGGAATACCCATATACTATAACTGAGATATATGAAAACTGATGAGTTTAATACAAAGAAGTTATTAACTCAATACTAAGCTGAATCTAATTATGTCTGAAATAAGACTCTAAACTGACTAGAAATGTTGGGACATGCCCCAACTAGATCTAGCAAAATTGAAACTAAAAGACTGAAAACGATAAAGATAAACATGTCACTGGTCCTCGAAGAATGATGACTCACCACTGATGCTGTTGAACTGAAGATCGGGAACCGATCTAAGCGTGATCTGGATGATGAGAACCTGAACCTATATCACGAGAAGATGTAGCGCACGTATGCGTCAGTACTTGAAAGGTACTGAGCATGCAGGATAGAGTAAAGCTGAAATAACATATAACTGAACAAAGCAATAAAGCAATGATATATCTGAACATGATATAGATACTGAATGCTGAGAACTGATCTAACTGATGCAATGACCAAATTTATAACATGCTGAGACTGAATACTGACTGTACTGAAATATGGTCAATGTAATAGATTCTGACTGAACTGTGGGAGCTACTAATAACCGACATAAAACCACATGAGCTAAATGTGGAATCCGATGTATACGCCCCATCGAGAGGGCCCAACATACCCTGCCAGAGGTATAGAGGCATGCTAGCGTGATCACTAAACTGATGTTGCCCACAGAGGGGACTTACACCTACGTGGCTCGTAGTTCTGGGACTATATGGGTACGCTGAACCCTAGTCCAACTCGGTATT
>JAJOOO010013041.1:0-17244 GCA_029582685.1 Solanum piurae
TTAAAATGCTAAACTACGAATATTTACGAGAATGGTTAGAAGCTATAGAAGACATAAAAATATACGAACAACTAATAGAAAATAATCTATATATGTATCAAAGAACCCAAGATATGAGGTATCTAGAAATTATCATAGATAATATAAAAGAAATATCCAGACTAAAACAATAATGTATAAAATATGTGGATAGATATTATTATATCTTACCATGAATTCCGCACCCTCCAAAAATTCAAAAAGATTTGCAGTTCATTAAATTGTCTTAGATATAATTATATTTTTAAAATATTAATAATTTATAATATTACTGCAGCTCTCTCTCTCTCTATATATATATATATCGAAATGAGTGATTTTTTTTCCATTAGCCCAAGTCGGGACTGGAGAAAAATATTATCTTAAAGAGATCATTAATTTACCGCCTATTAATTTAGTGAGGTTTTACTGTAATAACTATATTTTCTCTATTCTATATTAACTGAATTTGTAAGCCATTGCATATTTATTTTAAAAAGAATATTCAAGGATATAATTTAAATTGTATTTTTAATTTTTATTTTTTGTGAAATCATAAATATAACTTTGTAATTAGTGCAATTTATCTTCTAGAGAATATAAAATTTCATTAAAGGAAAAGACAAATATGAAAAAAAATAATCAAATATCCATCTTGAATTTTGAACAATTCAATTATTTCGAAGAATGAATCCCCCCTCCCCCCAAATAATCAATCCCAGAAAGAATGTCACATTATTATATTTAGTAAAAAACTTGACTATAAAATACTTATTTTATCGTTAATTAAATGATTGATAGTCACACAAACATATATGACTTATTTTAGACTGCAAGTTTCAAAAATCATTCTTTCATTATTAAACTCTATAATATATTACACGCATAAACTTACTTTTCAATATATAATAACAGATATATTTATAATAAGGCAAAAGGGTCTGGTGGACCCTTGTACTTGTATCAATTTGTATTCTAGACCATTCTATTTAATCATTTATCAACTGAACTTTTTAACTCAATTAAAATGAGACTTTTAAGCCCCTCCAACCAGGTGTGTAGCTCACTCTCCTTTACGTAAATGACATGTCATATCACGTCAGATATATCAATGCCATATCATAATTATTTCATAACTAGTTTTTAAAATTATTAACCAAAATTATTTAATAAAAGGTAAAATAATAAAATTTTAATTTATTCTTAAAGTAAAACTCCATACATCCGATTCTCCCCAGTTTCATTGTTTCAAGCTAAAATCTACCGGAGAAATTCATCGCCGCCGTCGTTGCCACTTCTGTCGGCGAAATCACATATACTCTCTCCCTCAGCCGTCTTCATCTTCGCCGCACACCATCACCATTTTCCTTTCCTCCTCAAATCTCCACAAAACCAACAACCTAAGCCACCGCACCACTAGATCTGATCGAAAAACCTCTTTGCCGCCATGACCTCACACCCTCACCCACTTCGTTCTCCTCTCCACTGACCAGTGCCGCCTCTCTCCCACTCAACTGCGAAACAATGATCTCCGACGTGCACCACCAGCGCCGCTTCCTGCAATTCAGTGGTCTCCGGCGAGCACTTGATCCGCTTTTTCCTTCCGCGGTGAATCGATGGACTCAAGGAGATGATCTGCTAAATAGATGTTAATAAATTGCAGAGAAGAAATTTTTTTTGGTTAGGGGATGAAAATTGTTGAAAAGGAGGGGGTAGTGGGTGAAGAAGAAATGACTCTTTCATTAATTGTTTTTAATTTATTTTTTTTAATTTTAATTTATTTTTTTTAATTTTAATTTATTTTTTTTAATTTTAATTATTTTTTTAACCCAAAAATGTTATTCACTCGCTTAAGAGGCGTGTAGTTACACACTTTTGCCAACTCAGACTTTATAATGCCACATAAGCCTGATCAATGGTCAGAGAGATTTGTTAAATTGTGTTTTATTGAGTATAAATGTTCAATTGACAAATGATTAAGTAGAAGGATCCAGAATATAAATTGATACAAGTACAAGGGTCCACCAGACCCTTTACCTTATAACAATGATTTTTTTTCTTTCTGTTTTTCATGTTATAGGGTGTGTTTGACACAGAGATCTTTGTAAAAAAATAAAATATGCGCTAGTTTACATATTTGAAAAATATTTCCTTTAGGAAAATAAGCTTCTTAAAAATGAAAGAAAATAACTTATCTAATGAAAGTAAAGTAAACAAGTTAATATAAGTGATATTTCAATGTCCCCTTCTCATCCACTCAATCTCACCCCTTTGTCTATCCTATTTCCCGACATCCCCGAACCTCTACTCTTCATTTCTATTCGCCTCCACTCTCAAATAAATTAGTTAAGAGTGATTGTTCTAAAATGATATTCAAAATTTAGAGTTTGTTGTGAACTTAAAACACCATTAATTTGTGAAATAATTGGGTAAATCGATCTTTGACAATATATAATGCACTTACATAACTAAATTTTTAACTTTTCAATTGCACAATGATTATTTTATTTTTACAGTGATGTTTAAAAGAATTGATATACACTTAATGTACAATATTGCAAAACTCCTTAGTTTTATTTTTATTTTTATAATAATATCTAAAATTTTGACATACAATATTAAACATTCAGTATATAAATGTTATACGAATTTATAAAAAGTATTTACATACTCATATATCCTTCTATATAATATTATACAAAACTGATTCCGTTATATTTGTTGAATTCAAGCACTATATCCATCTTATACACCTTAAAAACTTCATCAAATCATCCTAAATTTCAAATTAAGACACCTCAATACATATCTCATTTGTCCTGCAATAATGCTCACTTGAAATAAAGCTTTGTTACACAAAATCAATTCAAATTTTGAAGCTTCAAATATCAACAATGACCATATAGGAAGTTTCTGCTCTTTATTCACATTCTCGACATTAGAGCAATGAATAATCACATTTTTCAGTTTCAAATAATATTTTTCAATAAATTTTATTCAACAAATTCATTCTCAAATATTTGCAAACTAGAATCAAATTCTCATATCATAACCTTTTGGACATCAACTAATTTCAACGATACTCATTTTTTTGGTATTTGTTTAGGGTGAAAATGGAACAATTTAGGCCAAAAAATTTCAAATGCTTTCGACAAGTTAGTTTTGGTTGAAGTTTGAACATGTGTTTCGCATAGTTTTTAGAAACATATTTCACTTTTTAAAAATAAAAAATAAAAAATAATTTATATTCATAAATTCTAATGTTATTAAAAAACACCTATAAATTTAACACAATATTATTATTTTATAATAAATTAAATAATGCATCATCCAAAAATCA
This sequence comes from Solanum piurae, assembly GCA_029582685.1. Taxonomy (NCBI): domain Eukaryota; kingdom Viridiplantae; phylum Streptophyta; class Magnoliopsida; order Solanales; family Solanaceae; genus Solanum; species Solanum piurae. Next base: position 3,359 of record JAJOOO010013041.1, read on the forward strand.
TAACATGATATTTTAATAAAATCTACTAATAACACCATTACCTCACTCACCGACCTACCAAAAAAGAGTACTACAATAGTGATTTTTTTTTTTTAAAGAATAAACAAAGCCACAAGAAAGTGTCATTCATTATAGATATGAATGGTTTAATGAGAAGTACTTGGATGGATATATTATAAATAGTTGGAGTAATGATTAGTGGGCTCTTTTTATAAAACTAGATAAGTATGTCCCGTGCTAAGCATGGCCAACGTCTTACATTTTAAAAGATGATTCCTACTTTTCTTTACAAGTCCAGAACACCTGAACAAACTTAAACCACTGAAAAACCCATGCTGCTACAGCCTCCACGGAGCTACACCACACAATTCACCATGAAAACTACACCAAAACGACGAGCTCGTGACGTAAGATTTTTTTTGATAAAGAACTTTGAAGAGATCATGAACACACAAGGATGATTGGAGGAGCAATTCTCTGATTTTTATGGGTTTCTTACAAGCTGGATTTTTTATTTTTTTTTAAAGATGCTAACTTATAAGGTTCCACCGACCTAGGGGACCCACTAGCCGCCTCTGCTGTGCAGTCGGTACAAAAAGTTAATATCTCACTATTCTGGTGTCGTATGAATGAATGATTTGATGCATCGGAAACTAGACTCGTAGACCTTTGATTTGATATATTGTGGGTCCTCTATCTCTTCTTAAAACCTCCGAGACATTTGCACTAAATTTTCAGAGAAATCTTTTAAAGGGAACTTGCCATAACTGTTGCCAACTTTTATTATTAAACTCGCTTAACTTCAAAAATTAAGATGTGACACTTGAGAACATAAATTATGACCCACATCCTTACTTATATATTAATCACTTTTTGTCTTTCCCCAAAGATACGAGTTAAGTTAGAGTTTCAAAAAGTCAGGGTGTTCAAAAAGTCAGGGTGTTTCCGTTCGTTCATACTCTAAATCGTGCTATAGAGCTATGTCATAAGGAACTTATTCAAAATTCGTGTGTTTATCATATCTGTTCGACTACCCCTCATACTCAAGGTAGTTGAAAAGAAAAGCTCGATTCTTATTAATGAGTTACTCTCATTAAAAGTCTTGAGAAATTCATGAGACTGTAGATGGGTTTGAGAGAAGCCTACGAGTAAGTTAAGCGTTGAGTTTCAAAAGAATGCACTCTTATTCATATGATTGCGTTCGAGCTAAAGTGAGATGTATTCTCAAAACTCTTTTTCCTAAACCTTGTTTTAGTTGAGTCCCTTATGGGGAAGTGTGTTGTAGAGCTTGGGTAGTGTTTTCACCTGAAAAATAGTATGAGTTATAAGATTATAAGTAGTAGTAGTAAAAGTGCCCAAAGTCAGAAGAAATGCATGCATAGGTTTAGTAATATAAGAAAGAGAGACAAGCTATGTTATTATAGTCATGCACTCAGTAAGTTATTAATGAGGAGTTTTCCCTTATGGGTAGACTAAGAAGTTATGAGCTTGTGTAGATTTCATGATAGGAGGTAGAGTAAGAGTTACTAGTATGGATGAGTTAGAAGTATATTTTAACTAGAAATGAGTTTATGATGATGTGTCATTGTGTTAGTAACGACCAAGTGTAAGTGTGGATTAGAAAAGAAGGAGTATTCATGAGGTGATAACTCTAAACCAGACATATGATTTTTAAGGGAGAGCCCATAATATTCAGAGGGTTACTGAATAATTAGGCAATGATTTATAGTGAATGAGTAAATAGTACTAAGTTGTGAAATTGAATGTGAGGATAATTCGTAAGTATGTAGACAAAGAGATAAAGATTGACCACTTGTCATGGGATTTTAGTGGGCGAGTGTTTCTTAATTTGTATCTAGTAGTTGTAAGTTAGTATAGCAAGCAAGCAATCATATTGATATTCGGGTTTAGTAATAAACATTAGGCATGAATTTGAGATGAGAGAGGCGGTAAAAAAGAATGGAAACATGAGGGTGATGATGTTAATTTGAGATCTAATCTGGTAGATTTGACATAGAGTAGGTAAGAAATTAAGGTGTTACCTTTTACAAGTGTGACTGGTACACGTATACGATTCTAACTTTTAGATGAGGGCAGAAGAGTGGCTAAGTCATAAGAGTAACAAGAGCATTAAGAGGTGTACCCGAGATTTTATGTAATTAGACGAGGTTCCAATTAAGTTTCTTGTTTTCATCTATTCCTAGAGAGTATAATTGAGCTGTCAATGCGGAATATGATGAGATAAGCCTTTCCAAGTATTATAGGGACTGTAGATCAATTTAGAGATAAGGGAAAGGTCCATTGTTTTCAAGTGTCAGTGTTAGACCTAAGGGGGAGATGATAAGATGAGAAATCAAGTCAAGTGTTGATAATGAGATAGTGATGTCTTCGGAAAGAGTTCAAGTGGTATATCAATCCATCCATAATCTTATGTATTCCTTAAGTTAAGTTATTACAACTTCTTGTTGACATTTCTAATATCATAATTGTGTTTATGATCTATGCTCAAACACTTCAGAGAGTTTCACATCTATGCTCAGTTTCCAGAATGAGGGGCAAAGACTTTAGCCTATTAACCTCTAGCTTAATCCATAGAGTTGTGGATATCAGCCTCATGATGTGAACCTATTCATATAAGCATTCATGTCTCATAGTATGTTCAGTCTAACAAGTTCATGATTTACTCTCAATGGGTAGCAACATAATGTTATGTCATGCTTAATACTATATCAGTATTCTCGAATGAATCATGCTTATGATATTTCGCCCTAAATTCCTTTGAGTAATCTTTTTTAGTTTTGGAGAGTGTTGTTGTTGATAGTAGGTGTGTGATGATGGAGGAGAGGATTTCTATTTCTTATTGTGATAGTGATGGTGGGTTTATTCTATCTAAGGTTATGAATATGGAGGAAAATAAAGAGATAAGGTTTTACAATAAGTACTAAGTCAGCTTCCTGGTGGTTATGCATGAAAATTTAGTTGGTAAAGATGATGAGAGGATGAGAAGTTCTTATATAGTGGGTTAGTAGGAGTCTAAGGAGTGGTTAAGGTTATAAGATTGAGTGTAGTGTTGTTAACATGTGGACAATGCGTGATACATTAGGTGTTTCGTGATATGAGCTCAAGGTTAGCCGAATGTAGTTATAGGGAGAAATATTATTGGATGAGATTCCCTATAGAGGTATAAAACCTAAATCTTGTGGTTTAGATAAATATAACCATCTCATATTTAGTACCTTTTGAATTAGAGATTAGGCTTAACAAGCGATTTGACTTAGACATTTGTAAGAGTAGTCATATACTCTTGTGGGAGCTTTGAGATGCAACTAATGAAGTGTAGTCCTATTCTTACTTCGTACCCAGATATCCTTGCTTTATGTAAAATAGCTTCAGATAGAGCGTGTCTATATTCAAACTCATATCATTCGCAACTTATGTGCTATAGAGAGTTCCAAACTCTTAGTATGAATCAGCTCCGCTTATGTTAGTAGGCAAGTTAAAAAGTCTGAAAGATACTAAGAGTAACTCCTTTCTCTTCCATTCTAAGTTTAACTGTTATTCGAGGATGAATGATCCCAAGGGGGAGATATTGTAATACATCGAATTCTTTTTAAGTTAAAGACTAAACTATTCTTTATTTGCATATAAGGTCTTATTGGGTTATTCTAAAATTGCTCATATATATAAAGGTAAATCCTTTAGTGTGTGAATGATTTTGGAAATCAATTAAGGTCACTAAATACTTCTAGGAGAAAGTTGAGTTGATAGTTTCCTTACCGATTAAGTTTTCATGTAAAAGTTTACTTGGTCAACTTCAAACGACCATATCTCCTAGAATATGAAGAGTTACGTGACCCATAACCTATCAAATTAAAGGTATTTGAATCTTCTTTCCAACGCCACCAATTTCTCAACAATTCGAGGTTTGACTAAAAATGTATAACCATTTTAGTAACCTGATATAGTGTTGTGACGAATAAGCCGATGGGAAAATATTAAAAGGGTCATTTTTATCTTTTTGCCTCTAAGAAAACCCTAAACTAATTTCTTGACCAATTAAATACGCAAAACAATCAGATTTTCATCTCTTAATTTATCATTCTCTTCTCTCTCAAACCCTAAGGCAAAACCTTAAGAAAAAATCAAAGTAGAAGACTCCATTCGAGATTCTTTCAATCTTTTTCAAGATTCTTCTTCAAGGTAAGTCTTTCTCCAAGAATTTCATTCTTTCCAACTCAAACTCATATACAATTATGAATCATTAATGAAAATCATAATTCTTGTCCATAGAGATTTCAAGAAACTAATTCAAGAATCTCAAAAAAGGTTTTCTTGATTTTGTTCTCCTTCAAGCTAGGGTTTCGAGGCTTCTAATCAAGTTCTTCTTAATTATTCTTCAAGAACTTTGTTCTTTCAAGTATGTAAGACTATCGTAGTTTTGGACTAGTTCGTCCTCATGCCATACACCTACTTTCAAATCTGTAAAAGAGAAATCTAGGATTCTATCCCTAGATTTGAGTATTTTTGAGATAAGTCTATTTTGAGTTCTTGAGTTATTGATTCTTTTTGAAATTCTATTCCTAATTATTGAATCTCTATATGTTATGAATTAATATTCTTGAGTTGATTACTTCATGTCTATATTTCAACATGAACCCTATTAATTGAGTATTCTTGAGATGATTAGTGTCCTTGATTTCTTGCGTTCGTGAGTTCTGAGTACTGAGTTTCCATATTGCTATTAAGATACCTGATTTGATTCGTTCATGTCCATAATTCCACATGAACCCTATGAATTGAGTTATAAATTTGAGAAGCTTTTTTAAAGCCAACACTTGAGTTTTCAACTAAGTTTTGAGAAAGTAAAGATCAGTTTTGATAAAAGAGTTTTTAAAACATGATTAGTATGACAATCGAGTATGCCATTAATGTATGAGCAGTATGGTATCTAGACATACCATCAATGTTTATGCAGTATGACTTCCGGAGTCATCAATGATCATATCACAATATGATTTTGATATGTTTTTGAGAAAGAGTTTTCAAGTCTAAATTGAGTAAGAGTATAAGGGTACTATGTATTTCCAAAGGTATCAAATTTTACATTTATAAATGAGAAACTGAGATTTCTAAATGAGTTATGAGTTCAAAAGTTATTTCAAGAGTAGTTACCTCTTTTAAGGGGGTATTTTGAGCAATTATATCAAACCAGAGGAAGAGTTATGTTTTTAAAACCATATGAGCATGAGTATATAATAGTAGGAGTAGTATTGAGCACCAATTTGGGGGAGAGTTCAAATAACTCTCTGCCCCCATAAACCATGTATGCCAACACGGGTAAAGGGTCGTACTTTTTAGATGATTCCTTATTGATTTTAAGCATAACTTAGTGGATCCACTTAGTTGAGTATGTTCTATACCTCGGAAAGATATAGGACAGTTCTGGGATCGTGGGTGAGACACTATATCATCACGTAGCTCATAGTGATGGTTGTCGGTTCGAGAATCTCCCAATAGAGTTAAATTGTATTTTTTATATATCACTTATTATATTAGTTCATAAATGAGAAAGTATTTTGTAACGCTTCAAATGATTTAACTCCTTTATTTCGTTACATTTAGCTTTAGTACCTTGTTATCTATTGTAGTCCTTTCTTCCAGTTATTTGTTATTCAACTATATTACATACTCATACATTCAATGTACTGATGCCATTCGACCGAAATCTTTTAATAATGTAGATACAGGTTCATAGGATATTTAACAAGAGTCTGCTGAGATCACTTCATCCACTCGTCAACTTTCGAGTGAGGTCTCCTTGCTTCCAGAGGACTCCAGGTTGATGAGTTGTTAGTAGTAGCTCTTTTGAGAAGTCGTGGGTCCGGTCCCAACACTCATATTCGACATATAAGTTTTACTCTCAAAGCCCTAATAATCATCATTCATCATACATGCGTTAGTCTCAAGACAATTCTAATCTCAAAGCCTACAAGTCGTAATTTATCATATCTAATTTGATTTTATTCAATTCATGTCTACATGATTCACTCTCAAGCAATTCATATCTATATGCTCTAATCCCAAGCAATCTACAATGTATCTTATCAATCCTAGAAGATTACTTCTAAATCCTCAATTTCCCCTTTCAAGGCATAAAACCCATTTATATCAAATTCTTAGAATCATAGGTTAGGCATGGATATATGTACAATCATCCTAAACATGTAATTCTATCAATTCAATCATAAAAAAACATAATCCACTCAATTGGATGATAACCCATAACATTAGAAAAACCCTAATTAGAATTGAAGTATTCTTCTTCTAAATTGGGGGAAATCATGGGGCTCCATGGATGAAAGGAATCCATGGATAAAAATCCAACATACCTTAGTCACAAATCTCACAAAAGCTTGAAGATTTGAGACTTTACTTGACCTAGCTTGAACTCTCTTCTTCTTCTTCAACTTTCTAAAGAGAAAATATTTGAGAGAGGAGTTTTGGGATTTCTTTGGGGTTTTGAAATAATGACTTAGAATGAAGCACCAAAGCCTTTCTTATCTCAACAGGGAAGAACCTATCAAGAAAGGTAGTTTTGAAACTTTCCAACTCTATGGGACCCATTCCTACCAGTCTTGGTTCTTTCCATTGGTTGAACCAAACATGAGAAACCCCGTTGAGTTGGTAAGCGGCCAATTTCGCCTTCTCCGCTAGAGTAACTTCCATAATGTCTAACACCTTATGGACCTCATCTATGAACTCTTGAGGATCTTCCTCAAGCTTTAAACCATAAAATTCCAGAGGGTTCATCCTCGTAAAGTCCATCACTCTTGAAAGCTGACATACCCATATTTGGGTTCATGGGAGCTAACACCTCTCTATTGGCTTACGCTGTCACGACTTGAGCCAACACTTGAGAAGCAGACCTAAACTCCGCATTAGTCACATACTCAGTCAAATGGTCAATCGGATCTTGTGGAGGAACTTCTTAATCCACATTGTCTTCCTCATTCCTTCTAGCATTAGCCCTTGTAGTAGTCATATCCTGTAGACCATCGGGTAAGGATTACGATAAAGACCTTATAGATTTAAACTCTATGACACGACTTAGAGTAATGAAGAAGTGAAGTTTCCTAAGCATCTCGTAGCCTCTCATTCATAAATGTGGCGCGCTTCACACTTATGAACAAGACTCTACTTAACGTGATTTTGAGCCTAAAACCATTATAAACCTTGTGCTCTGATACCAAGTTAGTCACGACCCAGGGGTACACCCTAGATGTAACATGGCGTACAAGACCCCGAGAGGCCTCATATAAGACACTTAGCATATCATAGCATAAGATAATAGAAAATGGTATGGAAATTTGAGATGTTTTTCCATAACATCAAAGTCTTTATAAAATGAGTGGAAGTCTATTACACTTGTCTCAACCCATCTAAATCATAAATAGTTTTAGGACACATCCTATACAATAGATCAAACATAAAAGAAACACATAAAGGAAAATGGTGGTCAAATCCTCGAATGCTATGAGAACTCACCAAATCTTCAGTCCTTGCTCTACTATGATCCTAGCAAATGGTGGGAGAATCGATATTGCTGGACCCTACATTTGGATTAGAAATGTAGGCAAGAGTATGCGTTAGTACAAACATGTACTAAATATGATGACTAACATAAACATCAACATAGGCATAATATAAGCATTAGTCAACATGATACATATACCATAATCATAAGAGATAACAACATAAGTCATAAGCACAATTAATGCACATAAATCATCATACTATAAGAGGAACACTTCTCAAGTAATCTCAACTTGTTCTTACTCAATACATAGGTCATCCACCCCTAGTCATACATATCAAGGGAGGCAAATCAAGTAACAATCCAAGCTAATCTATCATCATACAAGTATTCTCATATCAAAACATACTTACAATACTTCCTCGAAGTAATCTTGTTTCATCATAACTATGCTACTTTGATTAGGGATTAGTCCCCCATTAGCTATTTCTACAATTTATGGAAAAGTACTTCTTTACTAGTCCAAGACAAATCATTACTCATGAATGGTTACGATTTACCAATTCAAGTCTACCAAGGAAAATCATCTCATTATGCTAGACCAAGCTATCATGGAAAGAACCTTACTATGCAAGTCCAATCTACTCAAGCAAGGGTACTATTGCTCAATCCAAGCAATCATAATATTGTGTGGCCTCACCAAGTAAAGATACCATGCAAACCACTCTATTGTTCTTAGTTCAAGCTAACCATTGAAAGGGTACTATTTCTCAATCCAAGGCTATCCATGAGATCTACTAGCTCAACCTACCATGTATGGTCTTGTCTTACCAAGTCAAGCTATTCATGAAGGCGTCTCATAGCACTACTTCAAGCTATTGTAGGTCATACATGCTTTGATTCGTTTTAGGTGAGCAAGCCTTCCAACCTAGAATCATTCTCTGTGATAAAACCTTTCACATTATTCATTCATACATACATAGAGTAGATCATGTGGGTAAATCCTTCCACAACAATTCTATCTACAAATCAACATTTAACATATAAGCTTTACTCTCAAAGCCCTACTAGACATAATTTTACATATAAGTTTTACTCTCAAAGCCCTCATAATCATCATTCATCATACATGCCTTAGTCTCAAGACAATTCTAATCTCAAAGCGTGCAAGTCATAATTCATCATACATACTTTGATTTCAATCAATTCATGTCAACATGCTTCATTCTCAAGCAATTCATATCTATATGATCTAATCCCAAGAAATCTACAATGTATCTCATCAATCCTAGAAGATTACTTCTAAATCCTCAATTTCTCCTTTCATGGCATAAAACCCATCTATATCAAATTCATCTTAGTATCATAAGTTAGGCATGGATATATCTACAATCATCCTAAAACATGTAATTCTATCAATTCAATCATAAACAACCATAATCCACTCAATTGGATCATAACCCATAACATTAGAAGAAACCCTAATTAGAATTGGGGAATTGTTCTTCTAAATTGGGGGAAATCATGGGGTATCCTTGGATGAAAGAAATCCATGGATGAAAAGACATCATACCTTAGTCACAAATTCCACAAAATCTTGAAGATTTGAGACTTGACTTGACCTAGCTTGAACTCTCTTCTTCTTCTTCAACTTTCTAGAGAGAAAATATTTGAGAGAGGAGTTTTGGGATTTCTTTGGGATATTGAAATAATGACTTAGAATTAATGAATTTAGGGGTATAAAATACTTATATAGGTGGTCTAGGCTTGGGTAAAACGATACACACTTTATTCTAATTAAAACCAGAAAGGACCCTTGTGTCCCTAAAATAACCATCCAGGCCTGACCCACGAGACCCCATTGACGGACCGTGGATGGACCTATGGTCCGTGCTGGTCAAGCGTGGGTGGATTCAGAGACTTTCTTAGGGACCTATGGTTTCTCTAGCCACGAGCTGTCGACCCATCGATAGAGCGTGGGTCCTAGCATGGTTACTGCCTTAGGTAGTTTTCTTGGTTCCCATCCACATATCCATCTACGAAACGTGGACCTACCCATGAGCCATGTTTTGTCCTTTTGTGGTGGCACCTTGAAGTTCTAATATGCTATGCCCTCTATCTTGAATTCGGGGTGTTACAAAAATAGTCTTCTGCTTGTAGTCAGCTAGGATGAGGATTCGTTTGGGGGATCAGTAATGGTTCTCAAGTGGTTGCCACGTCCAGGGTGTATGCTCAGGCCGTGACATTCTCTATGTATAAGGAATTGATGTAAAACATTGTGGGCCTATAATATCATGAGGAAAAATAACTAAGTATTAAAATTTTACCTTTTTGATTTTTAATTATTATCTCTTCTTTCTATCAAAACCCTATATTATAAGAAATCATTTTCTCTCTTTTTTGGCTTCACCCAGAAGCGCCGCATCACTGTTCTTGACCCAAATTCATTAGTTCACCCAATATTGCTACTTAACTCAAAAAGAATTTGACTACTTCGACGTTCCTAGCTTGAATAATAGCGAAAATGATAGATTCACTTTATTTAGGTAACAAATCTTTGCTACCTATGATTTACAAGTCAATTTCTTTTAATATTCAATGAGTTGTTTGATGATTTATGTTTGTGCAAAATTTTGGAACAATTTAAAGAAATAAACAATTTTGGAAAGAAATTTTTCTTTCTTTGTCACCTGATCTATGTTTTGTTGTTTAAATTTCTGCTTATATATTTACTGATCTAGTTTTCTTGATTGTTAATTTTTAGCGTTGGCTCTGTTATGATTTGGATCAAACTCAAAAGCTTTGTTATAATTTTACTAGAGGTCTGATTTGTCCTTCCCGTAAGAATCCTAACCCTTCTTATTTCTGGTTTTCTCTTCTATACCATCTACATAAATCGTTGATTTTGGAATAGATCTGTTATTATAGTATAAATTTAAACCTTTTTCACAATTAATATATTTCAGTAACTTTTCTGAACATCTATGTCTACATAACTTTGATTGGATGAGAAATAAAGAATTTTTTCGAAGCAACCTCTCAGATCTAGGAGTCAAGTTCTTAGTATGACCATACAATACAAGTATCAATTCGTTTAAAGTGAAGTGGTACCACTATTGAGGATTCCCACTACTATTAAATAGGTCGTTGAGGGTTGATAGCGGTTCAAGCCTAGAGAGTTCTTTTTATTTTCAAAGGTGATCTTGTTCTTTTCTCGAATCAATGACTCGCTATTCCTACGCCTTTCAATCTGATTTCTAATACTTAGTTAAGCCATTAACAACGTCTATATCGTTTAAGAACATTGATATTTTATAGACCTTTTGTAGTCTTTATATCTATCGAACCGAAAAACAAAAATAGAAAAAAAGGAAAGGTGAAAATTGGTTGATTGTCCATTGTTTTTATCTATTTACTAATCCAGTTTTGCTACCTTTTTTGTCCTATTTTGATGCAACTTTGATCTATTTTTTCTGTAGTTTTGTGTCTAATTTTTGGTTTATTTTGTTGAAATTTTTTATTTAAAGTTGGTCCACAATTTTACAGTCTTCTTGTCAAATGTTACTAAGTTTTTGTTTATATTTGTATATATTTTTTATGTATAAGTGAATTGATGTTTGAGAATTGCAGACACAAAGTGCACAAATACAAGAAATTGGAAAAAAAAATTAAATTCTCGCATATCAATGGTGGAAAAGGCAATGCAGTGAAAGGTCCTCAAATGGTAAGTTTACAAATTAAATATGTTGCATGTTACTTATTTTTTACTCTATACTTGATAAATGATATGCGTAAAAATTAGAAAGCCCCAAGTGTTAGAGTGAGATTATTTTCTCAACTATATTGAAAAAGTTCTAAATTCCTCCATATTCCAAGAAATACATTCTTAGATTTAAAAATGATTTATTTCTAAACTTCTTTTTTATTTATAATAGTTTGGTCTTATGTTATAAAGTAAGTGAAACATTTTTATATCTGAAAATAATTTATTTTTAAACTTCTTACTTTATTTAAATCGATATGCTTTTATAGCTTTAAAGATGTCATGCTATACATAAATCACAAAGTTCTAAAAACTTAATTTATTAAATACAGTGTCATATAAAATAAATTAGCGAATACTAAATACATTCTAAAGATATATTTTCCACCTATATATATTACCCCAAAATGGCTTTTAGCCCCAAATTTTAGCCAGATTGAAAAAAATATATGACAAAATTAATTTTAAAAAATGAAAGGTACTCTACGTGTAAGAAATTGTCGCTAAAAATATCTGGAAAAATTGGTACTAAAATTTCAACCCCTCCCTTTTAAAAAAAAATGTTACCTCTCTTTTCAACCAAAATTTTATAGGTAGAAGAAATTATAATCTCTACCTTTCAGTGTCACCCCAAAATGATGATTTGTTTTATTGTTATTTGATTCCCAAGTTCAAAATTGTGCCATTCAATTTGGTCTATTTTTTTTTAAAAATAAATTATTACTTGGATTAGTTTGACACTATTAGCTTAAAAAAGGATTTAGTCCTATAGTGAGAATAATTGAAGAATATAAGGGTGTGGTTAACAAAGTGAGTTGAGAATCATGAGGTCTTAACTAGCCTAAAATTTCAATGTAGACAAAAGCATTTCCCCCCTTCAACGACTCTTTTATCTATTTGGAATAGAAATTTTTTATTGTTCTTCTTCGCATATCGTCGAACTCTGTATTTCGAGCAATTTTATCATATATCGATCTTTAATTTTTGTTTGTTTGTTTCTTTTTCATCTCTCTTAAGTTTTCACATGTTTGGCTAATTTTCTATTATAGTATTAATTATTTTCTATGGTATTTGTTTCCTATGATATATTCAACATCACTAGCAATTATCAATTATGCGGTCAGTTGTGGAATGTACTAAGTACATAAAGTGACACTAAATATAATTATTTTGGGTGTCAATGTGTAATAAGAAGGGATAAGCTTTCAATAATTGTAAATATAATAAAATAAATAAAAAAATTTATCTTAAAATTAGTGTATAAATATTCTTTGAGGAACTGCTTTTAAATATATAAAGGTAAATTTATTTTTGTACTCCTTAACTTAAAATAGATATAAGCTATTATATTTGAAAATGGCTAAAAAGTGAAAAAAGTCAGATTAAATCCGACATAAAAAGTTTTTAAAAAATATCCTAAATACACAACTTATTTTATCATATTCTCAAAAATTTCCTACCATTTAAAAAAATTACAAAAATCTCTGTTCTCTCATATTCTCGGATACATCACTTTACACGATGTATCAATCAGGTACATCATCTTACGCGATGTATCGGTCGGATACATTCGGAACATATATCGGTGGGATGTATCACTATACATGATGTATCAATCAGATACAACAATATGTGCGATGTACTGAGACGTAATACATCACTTTACACGATTTCCTAAACCCTCTAATACATGAGTAAAAACATTTGATTTCCTAAACTCTCTAATACATGAGTAAAAAAGAAATGTCTATCATTCTTTCTTGGCTATTTTTAACCTCCATAACTCTTTTTTCAAGTGTTGTTGTTGCTAATGATACCATGTTCACAAATCAATTTTTTAGTGATGACTAGACCCTAGATTCGTCCAACAAATGATTTGAAATAGGATTTCTTAATTCTATCAGAATGTTTGGATGTAGGAGATACTAGGTGTTAAAGATCGAGATAAGATCAGTTAGATATAATTATTAGTTACTAGTGATAATCTTAGATATAGAGTCCATGTTAAATTATAACTCTATCTCTAGATAGTTGTCTTGTATTAAGAGTATTACTCTCTATGCCTGCACGACTTGTAAGTGTATAAATACACTATGATGTACTCTGTATTTTTTCATCAGCTAATACAAAAGCATTACGCTATACATTAGCCTCAAATTTCTCATGGTATCAGAGCTTTAAGCTCTTCTTCCGCTATAATTCTTGACTACTATAACTCTGTTTTAGAAGCCAAATGGCATCAGCCTCCAACACACTTTCAACCTCCTCACTTCACCATCTCATTGCTTCAGTCTCAATTAAACTCAAGCCCTCAAATTACCTGATATGGAGGACTCAAATGTTGCAACTTATCCAAGTCATGAGACTAACATATCTCATTCGGGATGAACCAAAAACAATTATCACTGAAGAAGACACTTCTAGCAGTGACAAAAACAGTGGCAAAACCAGTGATAAAGGCAGTGAAAATGATGATAGGGAGGAGAAGGACGTGTTGCTGAGAAGTTGGATCTCTGGTACACTATCAGAGGAAACCATGTACCTCATTGTAGGCTGCAATACTGCAAAAGAGATGTGGGAAACCTTGGA
>JAJOOO010013042.1:0-31362 GCA_029582685.1 Solanum piurae
TAATTAACCCCTAGCTAGTTTGACTCATTATTTAAAATAATGTGGTTTAGTTGGTGGATTTAGTTGTTGGAATTAAGTCAAAACTAGTTATAGTTAAAAAGTTGTTTAGTTGAAATAAGTTCAAATAAATAATGTGGTTTAGTTGGTGGATTTAGTTGTTGGAATTAAATCAAAACTAGTTAGAGTTAAGAAGTTGCTTAGTTGTTGAAATAAGTTCAAATAAATAATGTGGTTTAGTTGGTGGATTTAGTTTTTGGAATTAAGTCAAACCTAGTTAGAGTTAAAGTAGTTTAGTTGTTTAAATAAGTTCAAATAAATAATGTGGTTTTGTTGGTGGATTTAGTTGTTAGAATTAAGTTAAAACTAGTTAGCGTTAAAGTTGTTTGGTTGTTTAAATAAGTTCAAATAAATAATGTGGTTTAGTTGGTGGATTTAGTTTTTGGCATTAAGTCAAAACTAGTTAGAGTTAAAGTTTTTTAGTTGTTTAAATAAGTTCAAATAAATAATGTGGTTTAGTTGGTGGATTTAGTTGTTGAAATTTAGTCAAAACTAATTAGAGTTAAAGTTGTTTAAATAAGTTCAAATAAATAATGTGGTTTAGTTGGTGGATTTAGTTGTTGGAATTAAGTCAAAACTAGTTAGAGTTAAAGTTGTTTAGTTGTTTAAAAATGTTCAAATAAATAATTTGGTTTAGTTGGTGGATTTAGTTGTTGGAATTAAGTCAAAACTAGTTAGTTAAAGTTGTTTAAATAAGTTCAAATAATAATGTGGTTTAGTTGGTGGATTTAGTTGTTGGAATTAAGTCAAAACTATTTAGAGTTAGAAAGTTGTTTAGTTGAAATAAGTTCAAATAAATAATGTGGTTTAGTTGTTGGAATTAAGTCAAAACTAGTTAGAGTTAAAAAGTTGCTTAGTTTTTGGAATTAAGTCAAAACTAGTTAGAGTTAAAGTTGTTTAGTTGTTAAAATAAGTTCAATTAAATAATGTGGTTTACTTGGTGCATTTAGTTATTGGAATTAATTCAAAACTAGTTAGAGTTAAAGTTGTTTAAATAAGTTCAAATAAATAATGTGGTTTAGTTGGTGGATTTAGTTGTTGGAATTAAGTAAAAAATAGTTATAGTTAAAGTTGTTTAGTTGTTTAAATAAGTTCAAATAAATAATGTGGTTTAGTTGGTTGATTTAGTTGTTGGAATTAAGTCAAAACTAGTTAGAGTTAAAGTTGTTTAGTTGTTTAAATAAGTTCAAATAAATAATGTGGTTTAGTTGGTGGGTTTAGTTGATAGAATTAATTCAAAATTAGTTAGAGTTAATGTTGTTTAGTTTTTGAAATAAGTTCAAATAAAGTTTAATTAACTCCTAGCTAGTTTGATTCATTATTTGAGATAACAGGTATGCGATGCTTCAGGCCAAACTAACTTTTCTTTTTGAATCAGGAAATATTCTTCCTCCATATCCGGCCAGCAGTGATGGATCTGATCATGAGGGTGATGAGAATGATAAGTCTCAGGAGGGTGATGAGGAGTAGTTGTATCTATTTGACATTTTAGACTTTTATATTTTTGGAATTGTTTGATCGTATTTTAGTTTATTTTGAAGTTTTATGAAGTTTATTTTGAAGTTGTATGAAGTTTATTTTGAAGTTGGATGAAGTTTATTTTGAAGTAGTTTAATGTATATGTTGAAAAATATTGTGTTGGCAACTCTTTGGGTTGTTTTGGTATAAATATGCAGGTGGGAAACTAAAATTGCAACAATTTGCTGCCAGTTTTGTAGCAGAAAATCGACCTCTGGAGGTCAGAATCTCAACAATAAAAAATAAAAATACCGACCTCCGGAGGTCGGAATCTCAAGAATAAAAAATAAAAATTACCGACCTCCGGAGGTCAGAATCTCAAAATAAAAAATAAAAATACCGACCTCCGGAGGTCAGTCTCAAATATAAAAAATAAGAATACCGACCTCCAGAGGTCCAAATCTCAAAAATGAAAAATAAGAATACCGACCTCCGGAGGTCAGAATCTCAAAAATAAAAAATAAAAATACCGACCTCTAGAGGTCAGAATTTCAAAAATAAATAAAATAAAAAATAAAATATACCGACCTCCAGAGGTCGGAATTTAAAAATTAAGAAAAAATAAAATTAAAATATACCGACTTCTAGAGGTTGAAAATATTAAAAATTTAAAATCAAAAAATTAACAAATACCGACATCCGAATGTCGGTATTCCAAAATATGAGAAATAAATATTTTGACCTCAGGAAGAAGGTATTTGTAGGTCAGTATTCACTACTTTTTTAGTAGTGGTTTAGGCCCTCGGGTATTACTCCACAAACTACATAGTTAGCGGAGTCAGCATACCAAGGTGGGTTCCTTTGGGTTACCCTCATCACCATTTAATCAGGAAATTCAACAACAATGTCCCTCTCGTCGGGATCAACTATATTGGTTTCTAACCGAGACAAATGATCTACCACTTGGTTTTCACATCCCTTTCGATCTTTTACCTCGAAATCAAACTCTTGCAACAACAATACCCACTGAACCCGTCTTGGTTTTGCATCCTTCTTAGCCATCAAATATCTAATGGCAACATGATCCGTGTGCACCACCACTTTAGTTCCCAGCAGGTATGCTCTAAAATTTTCAAAAGCATACACCACCGCTAGAAATTCTTGCTCCGTGATGGTTTATTCTTTTGCGCCACATTCAATGTCTTGATTGCATAATAAACCGGGTGAAATAACTTCCCCTTTCATTGACCAAGAACAGCTCCTAAAGCAACACCACTAGCATCACATATGAGTTCAAATGGAACACTCCAATCGGGAGAAGTAATGATTGGGGCTGACACTAGTTTTTCTTTCAAACACAAAAAATGCCTTTAGGAAAGCATCACCAAAATTGAATGTAGATTCCTTTTCTAGCAATTTACAAAGTGGGTGTGCCACTTTGGAAAAATATTTTATAAATCGCTTGTAGAAACCTGCATGACCTAGGAAACTCCAGACACCTTTTACCGAAATAGGAGGAGGGAGCTTGGCAATGACTTCGACTTTAGCTTGATCCACTTGCATTCATTCTCTTGAAATTTTATGTCCCAAAAACAATTCCCTTATTTACCATGAAATGACACTTCTCCCAATTTAGAACTAGATCGGTTTCCACGCACCTATTTAGCACTTGCCCAAGGTGGTCAAGACTTGCCTCAAATGAATCACCAACGATTGAGAATCATCCATGAATACTTTCATTGAGTCTTCCACCATATCTGTAAAAATAGAAAACATACATCGTTGGAATGTTACCGGAGCATTACAAAATCCAAAAGGGCATCCTCTTGAAAGCAAAGATCCCATAGGGACATGTGAAAGTAGTCTTCTCTTGATCTTCAGGTACAATGGAAATCTGGTTGTACCCGGAATAACCATCCAAAAAGCATTACCATCCACACCCCTCAAGCCTATCAAGCATTTTGTCCATAAACGACATCGAGAAATGATCTTTATCGGTCCATGCATTTAATTTTTGGTGGTCCATGCATACACACTAACCAGTGACCGGCCTCATAGGTACAAGTTCACCTTTTTCGTTTGGAACCACCATGATGCCTCCGTTCTTTGGTACACATTGCACGGGACTTACCCATTTGCTATCCGCAATAGGGTACACCACACCTGCATCTAACCACTTGATAATTTCTTTCTTCACCACTTCTTTCATATGCAGAATTAGCCTTCTTTGATGCTCAACACTTGGTTTGCATTCACTATCCAAATGGATTTTATGAGTGCAAATCCCGGGGGAATACTTACAATATCAACAACTCTCCATCCTATGGCCTTGATGTATCGCTTTAATACCACAACAAGAAATTTCACTTGCCACTCAACCAAGTTTGCTGAAATGATGATGGGTAAGGTATTGTTTGCTGCCAAAATTACATACGAAAATGAGATGGGAGTGCTTTCAACTCAAGTTTTGGAGGTTCTTCTGTAGATGGTTTAGCGGGGGGATTCTCTCGATTTTTCAGATCAATATGAAGCTTCAATGGGTTTTTTGAATGAGCACCTAGTCCCGATAGAGCAACCACAACTTCATCATACCCTTGAACTTTGTCCTCATCACAATTTGAAAGGACAACAACAAGGTGTTCATCTATACACATCATTTCACTTACACTAGCCACTGCTTCATCAATCACATCAACTATTGAAACCACATGAATGTCACTAGGTTGCTTAATCGATTTGCACACATTGTACATAACCTCCTCATCATTTACCCAGAACTTTAACTCACCACTCTCAACATCCATTAGAGCTCTTCCAGTTTCCAAAAATGGTCTATCCAAAATAATAGGCACCTCCGCATCAATCTCACAATCCAAAATAACAAAGTCATCCAGAAAGATGAATCTATCCACCTTCACCAAGATATCACAAAGTATTCCAATGGGGTGTTTAATAGACCAGACAAGCACGAGAAGCAGCATTGTTATGGAATTAGGTTCACCCTACCCAAGTTGCTTGAAGATGGCATGCGACATCAAGTTAATACTCACCCACAAGTCGCACAAAGCTTTGGAAAAATAAAGCATCCCAATGGTACATGGGATGGTAAATGCCCCCGAAGCCTCTTTTTTGTGATCACATCGCTGGTCATAACAGCACAACAATTGTGGGAAACTTCAATCCTTTCAAAATCCATACTTCTTTTCTTAGTGACTAGTTCCTTCATGAATTTCACGTATCCTGGCATCTTCAATAATGCTTCATGTGGCGACCCTTTCGAAAAGATACTACCACTTAAACAAGAAATCTAATTAAATACTTGCGACATTTAAAAGAGGTTAACTATGGCCATATTGATTTTAATCTAGTAGAGGGATTATATGCATAATGACCTTCGAAAAGTAATTTAAGCAAATAACCGACAAGCTTTTCATGTATATATATATTATCCTCACACTCAAGGATGAAATGACAAGAATATTACAAGCTTCCGAGTACCGAAATCAGCCTACTCATGCTTCACACAAATATTCATAAAGTAATAGTAGATTCAGGATATTACAAGACTTGGGTTTACACACACCCCAAAAAGAACAAAACATATAGCGATACTTATATTACAATCCATGGTGACATGACCAAATCGGTTCTCAAATTCGCCAAGTAAATATACAAAACATAGATCATGTACAAGTCCTAAGGTTTATACAAAATATATATGCCTATATGCAAATGTGATATTCCTTAAAGCTTTCAAAATATCCATCTTCAATGGCCAACTTCAAGCATCCTCTCAAACAATCCCTGTGATAGACACAACCATCGCTAAGCATAAAGCTTAGTGGTGTAAAAACTATAGGTTTGGAGCCCTCAATTTCAGCAACTTACCATTCTCAAGTTAAGGGCAAAATAATTGAACATACTAAATAAATCAAGTAAACAATATATAAAGAGTATCAAGTTCGATATTTAAATATCCAAATGTCAAGAACGCTCATAGCACCATTTTCCAAGAGATTCAACAAGGCTCGCCCAATATATACATCACGTCGTCACACCAAGCACAAACAGGTATCAAGAAGGGTCAAAACCCAATAATCAAGAGAACCAAGAACCATATTAAAAATGGCTTTCTAGTTCGTACTAAAATGGACAACTTCCATTCTTAAGACGGACTAAAAATCCATAGTCAAGATGGTAAATGATCTGAATCAAGAGGCATGCCAAGAGTGACAAAGTCACAGCAACAAGAAGGACAGGGTCCCAACAAGAGTGCTAAGTGATCAAACAATCCGTACAAGTGGGCGAGTTACACAAGCGTCTTTAACGTCTTAAAGAATACCAACACGACAATGCAAAGTGACAAGAGGTAACCAAGATACCAAGATCAACTTTCAGATATACCAGTAGTTAAAAGAGTGCAAGTACAAGTTTATACACAAACCTCAGTGCTTTAGCAAAGAAACAGTCCAACACAACTTCGCGAGTTCAGACCGTAGGCCAACCAACGTTTCAAGGTCCTCAACTTGTTCACGAGTATATACAACCTTAAAAATATAATTAAATAACTTCTTTAATTCCTAGAAGCTCAATAATGTCGAAGTAAAACAGGATTATCATCACAAGTAAGTTTAGCCTGTACAAATACGACTGTGCTCCCAAAACAGTGATTCTGGCCAGCCTAGTACCTCATGTCGCAACTTAGATTTGGAACGGAAAATAGAAAAACTGGACTGTATATCCTTCATGAAAGATGTAGGTACGTATCTTAAGGTTGCAAAAAATCAAGAATCACCGCAAAATATACTTTGAACAAAAATATATCATCGATACACTAACAGTTGTCCATACAGGATTTCTAAATCCGAAATCTGGACAGAACTTGTCCTATGTTGCGTCCCATACTTCGAATCCATAACAAATAAATTAGAGTTTTACATAAACATAGGAGTTGTAGGTATACAAATTAACTTTCCAAATCATATTTATTCACTGTAAACTAAGTTCTATAGAAAGAGATATGCATAAACTACCAAACACTACCCAGCTCAGAAACAAATTTCGTCACTTACCAAAAAAAAGAGTCTCCAATTCCAGCAAAAAGGACCTAAGTTTTTCTCTTGTGATTTTGATAGTATTAGAGTTAGAGAGAGTTCACCAGGTTTCTTAGAGCTAAGGAACACGAATTTCACTATAGAGGAGGTGTAAACATATAGTCAGCAAAAAATGATGTTTATCCCCTTCACAGTTGTTCAAAGGTGCTGCCCAAATAATTGTAGGCTGCCCAAAAAGCATACATATATACCTATATGTTTATACCTAATACCAACACTTTCAATTTATATGTAATTCTAATTAGAAAATTACTTAAATACCCCCATACAATACCTTAAATTACGATCACAATTATGTCAAGCAAGATTGCAAATATCACAAAATTTCAAGTTCTCAAAATGAGAATAAAACATATTGTAGTAATTAAGCAATGGTGTATCGACATGCGAAAGTTGGTCTAGTATTTAGGGGCGTTACACTTCCACTAAAGGAAGGTTTATGGAAAAAGTCTTGAACACGGATAGAAATTTCTTGAATTTTCCATCTTCATTCTGCTTTTTGAGCCTTTGAGGAAAGGTGGGTTGATTTTGGGCAATGGTTTTACTAACTTTGAAGAAGAGGCAGCCCCTTCATTAGCTATTTGCAGCTCTTCGGTAGTGCTTTGCCTTGGGAATTCTTCATCCTCTTCGGGCATGTTATTCTCCGGTGCTTGATCGGATCTCTCTCCATCAATGGTGTCTTTCTCTTCTCTACTAGTGTTTTCCCCATCATTCACCATCACATCACCACCTGCTACTTTCCCACTTCCTATCAAAACCGCTAAACATTTGTTATAACCAGCCTTTGAATTCGCTATATCATCATTTGCACACCTTTCTAATGGCTTGGGTTCTAACTGGGCTGAAAGTTGGATCATTTGACATTCAAGTTGCTTGATAGAATCTGCGTGAGAGTTTACTTTATTATGCAAGGAGAAGAAATCAACCTTCATTTCTTTAAGCATATCATCAAACCCTTCAACTTAATCTAGAATGCGCTGATGGGAGGCCAAAAATAAATATTTTTAATCATTATTTGCCTCGCATTTATTATTTATATTTGCCTTTTTTGAGCATGAATTTTATTGATTGTTCTAAATAGTGTATTTTATTTGTAGGAGTAAATTGGTGTATAGTTGAAAAAGTTTGAAGCTAAAACGAATTAAAGATGGAAGGTTGAAGAAAAAAATCAAGCAGACAACTTAATGGAATAAATTTAATATAATAATATATAATAGAAAAAGTGCAAAGAGTGCAGATTGCAAATTGCTAATGGCGAATCAGCGATAGAAGTTTTCCATGTGTCACTCAATGACATAAGCAACCGTGAAACTATGGAGGCGGCACAATTCATGCAGAATCTAACTCCTTTTTTATTTTGGTTTCCTAATTTATTTTGAACTCAATTATTTTATTTAGGATTTTCTATATCTATAAATAGTCCATAGGAATAACTATTTGGGGGGAGATCAATTATAGGGCATAAAGTATAAAATTGTCAATACTTTTTAGGGTTCTTTTCTTCTTTTTCTTTTCTTAGAGATTAGTGACTAAACGCCCTAGTTCTGGGGCTGTAGCTACGAATTGAATGTTGATTATTTAAGATTTATAAATTAATTCTTGGTTGTCATTATAAGTTACTTTTATATTCTTATTTTAGTATTTCTTGACTGGCCATCTAGAGATAAATATATTGTCTAATCTTAAAATAGAGAGAGAAGGGGTTAGATAGACCAGAGAATATAGAGAGCTCGATTGAACAATTTAGTTGAGGTGATTTGTGTTCAGGAGTGACGCCCGGACGAACAACTTGCTTTGTTATGAAATATGATAAAATATAAATGCTCGTCAGTTAGGCCTGTTTATCCCCGCTCAATGATGTAGTTAGACATCTAACTGGAGTAGGCGACTAGAGGTTTGATACCCGACTCATACAATTAATCCTGTAAACCAGTAACTTGACAACTAAAATTAGTTCTAAGCCGAGAATATGATACAGGAGATCAATACATGCTGCAGCCCTGTGATTTTCCAAATTACTGCAAGTAATTTTATTATTTTATTCCTACATTCTTTTCTTTTGGCACTCTTAAATAAATAATTAGACCAGTATAATTTAGTTGGGTTCGATAATTTGGTTCTTTTAAGAGCCACTATATTACTTGCGCGACCGCGTACACTTGCGTGTGCAATTGGGAGAAACAACTTTTTGGTGCCTCTGCCGGGGACTTAAAAATGAAGTATTCTTCCAGGTTATACCTTTTCTTCTTATTTATTTTTTATTTTTTATATTTTTAATTAGTTTTTTTTCCAATAATTATTTTTTTCTTTCTTTGAATAATTTGGCACTCTTATTGATATGGATGATTGGGATAAATCATGGTTGGGTGATGAATGTCCTTTATGTCATATATGTGGTCGTCAATATATTCATTGGAATGGTTGCCCTAAATCTTATTCCCTTCCCCCGAACCCCTATTATGATTCGTCTGCTATTTGTGATGTTGGTAGGGGAGATGAAGTGGAGAATGCAAAACAAGTTTCAGTTATGGAATGTATGGACATGTTGGAAAAAGTTAATTCATAAATCACTGGACAAATATTTGAATGCGGGGAAGAGCACAAAAAAACTCATGAAACGGCTGGAAGAGCTTGACGCTATTCAATTAGAAATTACAGTCCTAGCTAAATTAGAAGAGATTGAAGCCCAACAAGGAAAAAGTTATGGAGAAACATAAATAGTGAGCCAATCTTGGCTACAGGAACAAACTCAACTACTAAAGTTTCAAGAGTCTATCCGTGATGGTCTGACATACATGACAACCCAACTAATTGAAGGAAAAGTTGAGCTCACATACACAAGAAATAGATCAATTTGCCTCAGATATTCATTACTTGGAGGCTGACTTGAATAAAAAGATTGAGGCGTCTGAAGCCCAATTAACAATTGTCGTGGATGATGATCAACTAGTGGAACAAAAGGTGGAATTCCAACCATTCAACTATACCTTATTCCTTAATATCAATGTTGTAAAAAATGCTACTTTGGAGTTAAGGCAACTTGAATCTCATTCAAAATACTTTTCTATAAAATTTGAACTAATAGATGAGTGTATAGATGAGGAACAAGACCCCTACATCCTAAAGTTTTTTAGTCCACATAGACAAAAAAACATTCCTCACCTAAGGGCCAAGAAGTGCAAGATGCGACATATATTACTTGGTTCCTTTATCTTTATACCACCTCCTCTTGAGAGAAGCAGAAAAATAGATGCAAAGTTAGGGGTAAAAATCATAAGTTCAAAGTGGAAAGAAAAGTGGTGAACTTACTTGTGTCGTGCCGCGACGTTAAATTAGGTGCTTATTGGGAGGCAACCCAATTTATAGTGTAACTTCTTTTTTATTTTATTTTTTTAGTGTCACTTTTTTGTGTTGTCTTTACAGGTTTTGGAGAAGTCTGAGTATCAGAAATTTGGAGCTAAGGAGCACGTTTGAGCTTAAGTGTGGGTGACGACCCTTGATGAAAATTGACAGAACATGTTACTAGCTAGGCCTAAAGGCCTCAAGGAGTTTTCCTAACCGTTGTTTTAAATTTTATTTGATTCTTTGGGGACATAACATATTTTTAAGTGTGGGGTGGAGGAATGCATTCCTAGTTTTTACTGTTTTATTGAGTCTTTTTTTAAGATGGGTTCCTTGGATTTTATTTTTGGTTCTTTTCCCGAGCATAGTCCCTTTGAACCGAGTGTCTTTTATTTTTTTAGGAATAAGTTTTCTTTTAATTTTTTTTTTGAGAGAAAAGAAAAGACCCTTTTAAGTGGTGTGATACTTGCTATTTTGACCTAATTTTTGAATAGTACTTTCTTGTGAATGCTTGATTGAGAAGGAAATTACAGACTCTTTGACACCTAAGCTCATGGTTGTGACTTTGTATATAACTTATTTTATTTTGTAGTTTGTTATGATCATATCTCTCTTAGAAGTGGAATTGATCCATCTTGATTGATACTTGTGCCATATGTGGTGAGATTTTGTTTATTCTATATTTCGCATCTTAGTCTAGAACTTGCCCTGCATGTTATTGAAGCGACATAAATAGTGTTGCTTTGTTTAGGAGATGATAATAGACTTTCTTTGATTTGTCTAGTAAATTTTAGCTTTTTCAGATATTTTATCACCAGTTAGCCCTTTTGAGCCTGTAGCCTTTTGTTGGTAGCCATATTTTGCCCTTAACTCTTTTGTTAAATCCCTAGTTTTTGCACCTTGCTTCCTTGAGCATTATAGCATAAACTTATTCTAATTGTTAATTCTAAAGAAAAGGAGATGGTTGAGTGAAAATGCAATCAATGATAGCTACAAAGTGTTTAAAAAATCCTCTTTGAAAGAATGTGACATGGACAAAAGAAGCTACCTTGATGATGACCCTGGTCCTTCCAAGGACATCGTGCACCTTAACGCATGTAAAATACATAAGTTGAGGGTGACTATTATGAAGGAAAACTTAAAAAAAAAATGAAGCATTCTTGAGATGATGAGAATTACTTGTGAAATAATTGTTGAAGAGATGATTTAAAATAAAGAGAAGAAAATAATGGGTGATGAAGTCTTAAAGTGCAAAGTGCTTAAGGAAGTGTAAGTCACTATTATATAGTTTTCCTACCTGTCCCCTAGCCTACATTACAACCCGTTAAAGTCCTATTTGATTCTATTCAGGCATGCTTCATTAGTGGAGATGTACATAATGGGCAAGCCTATGGTTCTTTGTGCATACATGTGAATTTTATTTATGATTGTGAGTTATTCTTTGACGCTAAGTCCTTAATTTATATTCAATCTTTTGAATTGAGTGTGTGGACTATTTCTTCTTGTGAGGGCACTTGTTTCATGATGGATAAGTGATTTTATTAACTTTTTTTGAAGAGAGTAGGGGAGCTAGCTTAAATTTGATGAGTTCAAAGTCCTTCCTTGAGGTTAGGAGGTTTGAAGTTTGTTGTTTATTTGGATGTCTTGCATAACGAATGAGAAGTGTCTTGATGTTTTGAAATTGGTAGATGGCCTAATTGTTTGTATTAACCAAAGTGATGACATTCTTAGTTTGGTTTTTTTAGATGAGCTTTAATGGTTGCTCGAGGACGAACAAAAGTTTAAGTGTGGGATGTTGATGTGAGGCAAAAAATATATATTTTTAATCATTATTTGCCTCACATTAATTATTTATATTTGCCCTTTTTGAGCATGAATTTTATGGATTGTGCTAAATAGTGTATTTTATTTGTAGGAGTAAATTGGTGTATAGTTGAAGAAGTTTGGAGCTAAAACAAATTAAAGATGGAAGGTTAAAGAAGAAAATCAAGCAGATAGCTTAATGGAATAAATTTAATATAATTATATATAATAGATAAAGTGCAAAGAGTGCAGATTACAAATTGCTAATGGCGAATCAGCGATAGAAGTCTGCCACGTGTCACTCAGTAACGGAAGCAACCGTGAAAACTATGGAGGGGGCACAATTCATGCGGAATCCAACTCCTTTTTTGTTTTGGTTTCCTAATTTGTTTTGGACTCAATTATTTTATTCAGGGTTTTTTACATCTATAAATAGTCCATATGAATAATTATTTGGGGGGAGATCAATTAGGGCATAAAGTATAAAGTTGTCAATACTTTTTTTTTATGACAAAGGAAAGCTCGCAGCCGCTACCCTTTGGTGCGCACAGGGTAAAACCGCCGCTCCTATGCAATAACTCGCAAACCACATAGGAGAGGTAACCCGCACTAGGCAATCCTGGTGCGATGAGCTTAACCCAGAAGGCAAACCTCTTGCTTTCGCTGGCAAGGGGTTTCGAACTTGAGACCTCCAACATGAAAGTCCCAAGCCCAAACCACTGGGCCACCCCGAAGGGTAAGTTGTCAATAATTTTTAGGGTTCTTTTCTGAGAGATTAGTGGCTAAACACCCTAGTTCTGGGGTTGTAGCTACGAAATGAATGTTGATTATTTAAGATTTATGAATTAATTCTTGGTTGTCATTATAAGTTACTTTTATATTCTTGTTTTAGTATTTCTTGACTGACCATCTAGAGATAAATATATTGTGTAATCTTAAAATCGAGAGAAGAGGGGTTAGATAGACGAGAGAATATAGAGAGCTCGATCGATCCATTTAGTTGAGGTGATTTGTGTTCAGGAGTGACGCCCGGATTAACAACTTGCTTGGTTACGAAACATGATGAAATATACATGCTCGCCAGTTAGGCCTGTTTATCCCCGCTCAACAATGTAGTTAGACAGCTAACTGAAGTAGGCGATTAGAGGTTTGATACCTGACTCATACAATTAACCCTGTAAACCAGTAACTTGACAACTAAAATTAATTCTAAGCCGATAATATGATACATGAGATCAATACATGCTGCAGCCTTGGTATTTTCCAAATCACTGTAAGTAATTTTATTATTTTTTTCCTACATTTTTTTTGGCACTCTTAAATAAATAATTAGACCCGTATAATTTAGTAAAGATAGTTAATTGACAAGTCCTTTGGGTTCGATAATCTGGTTCTTTTAAGAGCCACTATATTACTTGCGCAACCGCGTACACTTGCATGTGCAATTGGGAGAAACATGCGTGATAACAATTCATCCACTCGAAGGCTCCTTGAACTGCCCTTAGACTTTGGGCTGTCAGCCGTTTTCATGTGATACACATCACGATTGTCTTCTCTCCTCCAAAAATCATTTTAGTCAACCCATTCTCGAATGTAACTTCTCTGTCCACCTTCAATAAGTGTGTTCCAACCTTGATTCCCACCCGACTTCAAAGAGCCCGGGTAAGAATCCTCCTCTAGTCTTGACACTTTTTGCACCTCATTGTTTTCAGAAATACTTCCAATCACTTGTTCGTTTAGCAACACCATTTGGGACATCATCTTGGCTATCTTGTCGTCTCATTCTTGTTTTTTTTTCTACTTGCTCTTTTGTCAGCCCAAAATTCAAAGGAGACACTTGATCTTCCTTAGTGTACCAATTACAATTGATCTTTGTCATTTCATCGAGGAGAGTGGATGCTATAGCAAACTGTTGTTGCATGATTTCTCCTCCTACAAGCTGGTCAGCCACCCTTTTGTTTACTTAGTCAAGACTCCGATAGAAGTATTGTAGCAACATATTTCTCGGGAGTCCATGAGTTTGGCACTTGAGAAGCAACTTCTGGAACCTCAACCATGTTTCATGAATCAGTTTCCTATCTACTCGCTTAAAGTTCAGAATATGATCCCTCAACTTCATCATATTCGAGGGAGGGAAAAACTTTACATAGAATAGCTCGGTGAGTTCCTCCCAAGAAGTGATTGATTCTTTTGGTAACTCAGCCAACCATTTTGTTGCTTTCCCCAATAGAGAGAATGGAAACAACCAAAGTCAGATCGACTCTTGTGTGATATTCTCGAAGGCAAATGGACCACACGTCCAAGATGTTTCGAATATGCTCATAGGGATCCTCATGAGCGAAACCTCCAAACGAACCCTTCATTTTTAATAGTTGCAACATCGTGCTAGTCACATGGAATGCAACATTGCTCACAACCTAAGGTAAATGAATAGCACCCACACTACCCAATTGAGCTTCATTAATATCAATCAAGTTACCGATGTCATCTTGGTGTCTAAGTTGGCTAGCGTTGCTTCGTTCACACTCATCTCGTCACCTATTCACGAGCATCCAACAACACACACAAACAAAGTAAGTTGATTCAACTACAAACAAGATTAGATCACAGCTAAACTTCACTAAAAGAATTCTAAACACCACTCCCCTGACATCGGCACCATTTTTGATAACGCTCAACTACACTTCATCCAATTCTAAGTGTAGGCGATCACAATCTTGTGGAAACCCAACGAAGAGTTGAGGTCGATTCCATAGGGAGTGATACAGTAGAGAATTCAATTACGAAGTGAAAGACGTGTTCTAATCGGTTGTAGGAATAGAATTTATCGGAATAATTAAAATAAGTTGCAGGGGTTGACAACTAGTGTCAAATGGGGGGGGGATAAGATTTGTCAATTAACAACTACAAAAACAGGGGAGTAATCAAGTAGAGAGGGATCCTTGGAGATGTGATCGATTAATGGCCAATTTTGCTATACGGGTGATTACTATTTACTGAAAATCATTGAATCTTAGAGGGTAGACTAGACTTTAGATGTAATAGTTATCTCTCGATCAACTACTACGAATCAAGTGAGTTCTCTCGAACCTCGACAA
Organism: Solanum piurae; assembly: GCA_029582685.1. NCBI lineage: Eukaryota > Viridiplantae > Streptophyta > Magnoliopsida > Solanales > Solanaceae > Solanum > Solanum piurae. The sequence continues at coordinate 14,873 of JAJOOO010013042.1, forward strand.
GCATAATAATTTTGAACAGCCCAAAACCTCAATTAATCTACTCTCTCGAGCTAGATTGGTAGGATCGAATTAAGACTCACTTTCTCAAGCTGAATCCACATTAATTCAATCACTACAATCATCAATTGATAACTTTAAATTTAAAACCTCTTTCTCAAGCAAGCATATAATACTAGGTTAGAACTGTATTTTCAACTACAATTCGTGAATTAAAACTCGATTATCAATCGAACCCACTTCTAAACAACAATTATATCCGTAAATACTAACACCCATAAGCTAATTTAGACAATTAATCACATATTCACACCCCCAAGAATGAGGGTTCTATCCAACCATTATAAAACGCAAGAAAATATTACCAACTATGTTCTCCATCAGCTAAGTAATGAAATTCGAGTGTTCACAATACTTGAAATCAACTTAAAATCAAAACCTAACTTAAAATTCTCCTCAAAAACTACTAAATACAGTGTTTGAATCAAAAACCCAAAATAAGAATGTGTAGGAACGACTCTTTCTCTTTTCAAAATTCAATTTATACGTTCATAGATTTTTGCCTTCAGGGTCATTTGGCGGAATAAGTAGAGCGTCACCGACCAGGTCGGCGACGCGCCGAATACTCTTATCCATCACCTTTTTAGCTTGAGTCCTCGCCCTTTCTGTGTTGTTATTTTATGCGATCGAAGTCGGGCTCGCCGACCTAGTTGGCGATGTGCCAATTGTCCCTTCTTATCGCTGGTTTGGCTTGCATCTTCACTAATCACTGTGTAACTTTAGGCGGACTGAAGCTCCTTCGCTGATCCAATCGGCGCGTCGCCGATGGTACATTCCACCACCTAATTGCCTTTGTCCAAAGGCTGGCACGCTGTAACTTTAAGTGAGCTGAAGGACTATTCGGCGAATCGCCGAGTGGTCTTGGCGATCCTCAACCTTGTTTTTCTTTAACTGGTTAAGCTTTTCTGCTCCCTTTTTTGCCCACTAATGTCCTTGCATTGTTCTTTTGCCTTCATAGTTGCAAATTAACACATAAACATCAGTTTAGAGCATAAGATAAGCAATAAGTACACTAAAACTATGATTATTAAGCCCTAAATGATTCAAAATCCCAGACTCATCATACATCATTTCTTAAAATAGCCTAAAATAGAGCCCTAACCACTTAATTATCTAACTAATTTATCCTTCACTCAAAACTTTCCTTGTTTTTCAAAAGATTTTCTTTCTTTAAGACTTTTCCTCTATAATCAATCTCTCTATTTTTTTATCAAGCTCTCATGTGGTAAACATCCTTTCTATAACTCTCCCATAACACCCATAACTTAGGTTTTTAGCCTCAAATTTCAAAACTTCAAGTTCAAGGAGGGAAGGTTTCAAAGGAGGGTTACTTTTTCAAAGGGGGATAGCGCTTGTAATGTGGTTGCCAATAAAAAAGATTTAGGCTCAAAGTGGACAACTAAGGATATATTTAGTGAAAAGTTGGGATTTTTAGGCTAACTGGACTTCTAGAACAAACAAAGAACTCCTAAGATCATTTCTACAACAAAATTTAATCAAGACCAACATTTCATGATCAACCAGACAAGTTCTAGTTAACCCAAGTGAACACAAATAAATTATTTTCAACACTCACCACACATGACATGTAGACTAGTCAAGATGTATCAATTTCACTACCTAGTCAAGAACAAAAGAGTTATTTTTCACTTCACCACCTAGTAAGCTGGAGTCACAAAAAGAGACAAAACATTGTAACCAAGTCATTCAGTTCCATAATTTTCCTTTAACAAAAAATTCAGAGGAGTTCTCATTTATGATTTGCAAGGCATGACTAAGTCTAGTAGTACAAAACAAGTCACAACCTCATATCTAGGCCCCACAAATCCATCAACAAAAATGATGATTTTCCCTTAGAATAACGTCACCCAATCTATCATTTTGCAATTTTAGTCTTTTCGTCAAGCCTTTACATGGGCTTCCAATCTCACAAGCTATGGGTACTTAGAGTTCCCCTGCTTCAAGGCATACAAGCCTGAAACACTATCACCATTATTTATTTCTACAAAAAGAATCAAATATAACAAAAACAAAACTATGATAAAAATGACCAATCCATACAATAAACAAAAACCCGACAAGGGCAACAAAAACAATCCAAAATATCTAACAAAAGTATAAACAACACAAAGGGGAGCACCCCTACCTAAAGTGGTACTATGTACTCACATCATAACAATGGAAATAATAAAGAGAATACAAAAGGGCCCCTTCGCTGCCTCAATCATCTCCATCACTAGCAGTGGCCTTGCTATCATCAGCTCCACCATCATTACTCCATGCAACTAGCTCATCTCCCTCCTCAACCGGCCTCAAAGTCTGAGTGGCTAAGTTGCCTTCAACACTTTTCAGAGGCCTTTGACCCCCTTCCACATACTTGTGAAGAACTTGTCACGACTTTTCTCCTTCTTATTCATTTTGCTATATGATATGCTCAATTCTCCATGTGACTTGTCCAAACAGGCGTAGGCCTTCTCCAAATTCGCAAGTTGAGCTTTTTTCTTTCTTTGATCTCTCAAATAAGCATCAAATTCATGCTAGGGCACAAACAATACCTGTCACGCCCTGAATCTACCCCCAGGGTGCGGACACGGGACCTAGGATCACGAGTGGCCCCAAGCTAACCCTGCTGGAATATCATAAGCATACTTAAAGATACCGAATTAAGAAAGTACTGTGCGGAAACTTAAATCATCATATAAATGAAATGATAGGGAATACCCATTACTATCTGAATAAATAACTTGTGAGTTTAATGACAACTAAAATATCAAACTCCAAAGCTAAAACTGAATCTAACTATGTCTGAAATAAAGCCCCTAACTGCCTAGATATGTTGGGACATGCCCCAGCTAAATCTAGCAAAACTGAAACTAGAGATTGAAAGTAGAAAGATAACATGTATGTCGTCCTTGAAGAATGAGGACTCACCACTGATGCTGCTGAACTGAAGATCGGGAACCGATTTATGCGTGATCTGAATGCGGAGGACCTGAACCTACATAACGAGAAGATGTAGCATAGAGTATGTGTTAGTACTTGAAAGGTACTGAGCATGCATGCTAAAATAAAGTTGAATAAAACATATAACAGAAACAAAGCGATAAAACAATGATATAATCTGAACATGATACTATACTGAAAATAATGAACATGAACTAATTGAACGCAATGACCAAGTTTATATATGCTAAAACTGAATACTGAACTGTAACTGGTAACTTAGTCAATGCACTAGAATCAGACTGTGGGAGCTATTAATAACCGACATAAAACCACGTGAGCTAAACGTGGAGTCTAATGTATACTCCTCATTGAGAGGACCCAATATACCCTGCCAGAGGTATAGAGGCATGATTGGCGTGATCACTAAACTAATGCCGACAGAGGGAACTTATAAACCTATAGGGGCACGTAGTTCTGGGACTTGAGGGTGAGTGACCCTAGTCCAACTTGGTATGAAGACTACTCCGAACTGAATATGTGAAATTTATAACATAACTGAAGTAAACTGGATAGCTCAATAATATGACATGCAAATAAGAAAATGCACATTAATTTCTGATAATGAAACATTCAAAAACTGAGGAATGTATATATGTTTATCTGTCCTAGTTAATGTAATTCATGAACTAAAAGAACTACATAACTAGGGTTCTGAGTTTATGCAAGAATCTAGGGGAAAAAAAATACTAAGACAGGATAATCTAATTAAGAACGTTAAAATAACTAAATCATAGTAATCTGCTGAAATTCTAGAAACCCTAGGTCTAGATAATATGGAGGAAATCAACAATCTGACTAAATTCTAGGGACCTAATGGGTGAAAGGAACTCACTAGTGAAATCCCACATACCTGATGACGAAATTCACAGAGAAATCTTTCGATTTTGGGTCTGTAACTGAAGAAAACCTTGCTGCATTTTCTTGAAGGGTTGCTCGACTTTTTCCTTCTGTTTTGCTCTAAGTGTCGCTTGATTTTGGTGAATGATCGATTAGGGTAAGTTCTAATTAAGTCACTAGGTTAAAACTGACCAAAACTACGTATTTTAAGGGTTAAACGACGTAGTTTATGGGTCCAATGCATAGGGAAAAAATGAAATGACCCCTGACTTAAAAGTTGTCGGGGCCAACCGATGGTCCGTGGATTGGCCCACGGTCCGTCCTGTCAACCGTCGACTGGCTTCAGAGAGGGGATGTTGAGGGGTCTAATCCACAGAACAGGACCACGGCCTATGGTCGGACCTACGATCCATGGGTCGACCCTTAGAAAATTTTCTGGACTGTTTCTGGGAAAGGCTTCCATGGGAACCACCACGGTCCGTCGTCAGTACCACAACCCGTGAAGGGTCCCGTGGTCTGACGACTAGGCCTGGTGGACTCTGCTTGGCTCTCACGTGCGCCAGTACGTCCCGTAAGGTGGTCCACGAACTGTGAAGGGCTCCGTGGTCCACTGTGCTGGAGAGGTGCGAAATTCACGAGCAGGTCAATGGACCATGGTTCATCTCACGGTCTGTCTCATGGTCCGTGAAACCTGTTGTGGTTCACTGGTTCTGGTGTTTTTCTGCTCCATTTTCTAAGTCTAGTTTCCGAGGTGTTACAATATCTCCCCCTTGGGAACATTCATCCTTGAATGAAGTCTAAACTTGCTGGATAGGGAGGGAAAAAGCAGCAAACCCTACCACTAATTACTAGAAACTAATTTTTCACTGAACTAAGTTCCAAGAGCATGCAATTACGCTGGAAATGTAAGTATAGTTGAAGGAACATGATACTAAGACTGAAGTTATGCATGAATGACTGAAAAACTGGAGAGAAACTATTATCTCACGTTGGAATGGAATCAGAAGGAAAGAGGTGAGGATACTTGGCCTTTATGGCTGCTTCTGCTTCCCAAGTAGCTCCCTCTACGGACCGACTCCTCCACAAAACCTTAACTGAAACGACTTCTTTATTTCTCAACCTTCGAACCTGACGATCAAGAATATCAATTATTACCTCTTCATAAGTGAGACTATCCTTCACAGCCACACTTTCTAAAGGTACAATAGATTCGGGTAACCTACACATTTCTTCAACAAGAAAATGTGAAAAACTGGATGTATTGTTGCTAGTTCTGCTGGAAACTCTAACTCATAAGCCACTTTACCGATTCTTTTCAAGATCTTGTAAGGGCCTCCATATCTAGGACTAAGCTTCCCTTTCTTGCCAAATCTCACCACCCCTTCATAGGTGACACTTTCAGGAAAACCCAATCATCAACTTGGAACTCCAAATCCCTTCTCCTTACATCTACATAGGACTTCTAGCGACTCTGGCTGTCTTAAGTCTATCTCTAATGACTGAACTTTTTCCATAGCATCATGAACCGAATTTGGCCCTATCAAGGCTGCTTCACCTACTTCAAACCAACTGACTGGAGATCTACACCTACGCCCATATAATGCCTCATAAGGGGCCATTTGAATGATGAAATGATAACTATTATTGTAGGAGAACTCTACAAGAGGAAGGTGATCATCCCAACTACCCTTGAAGTCGGTCACGCAAGCTCTCAACATGTCCTCTAAGGTCTGAATGGTACGCTCTACCTGACCATCCATCTGTGGATGAAATGTTGTGCTAAGATTTACCTCGATACCAAGCCCATTCTGAAAAGACTTCCATAAATAAGAGGTAAACTGAGGACCTCTATCCAACATGATAGAGAAAGGAACCCCATGCAACCTGACTATATCATTAATGTAAATCTTGGCGTAGTCCTCCACCGAATATGTAGTCTTGACAGCAAAAAAATGCGCAGACTTAGTAACTCTGTCATCTGTCACCCGAATGGAATCATGTTATCTGGGAGTACGAGACTTGTAATGAATTCCATGTAGATCACTTCCCACTTCCAAGTAGGAATGTTGATCTCTTGAGTCATACCTCCTGGTTTCTGATGTTCTACCTCACTTGCTGACAATTAGGGCACTTAGCCACAAAATCCGCTATATCCCTTTTCATACCATTCCACCAAAATACTTCCCACAGATCACGGTACATATTAGTGGAGCCTGGATGAATAGAATACCTGGAGTTATGGGCTTCAGCAAGAATCTATTGTCTCAACTCACTCACCTTAGGAACACATAAACGACCATGATAGCAAAACACACCATCTCCCCCTTTGGAGAAAACCTCAACCCTATGTTGATGAACTCCACCCTTTAGTCTATTGTCTCAACTCACCCACCTTAGGAACACATAAACGACCATAATAGCAAAACACACCATCTCCCCCTTTGGAGAAAACCTCAACCCTATGTTGATGAACTCCACCCTTTAGTTGAAGCAATATCAGATCACTATCTTGCTTTTTCTCAACCTTCGCTACCAGTGAAGATTTTGACCCATTCTGAACTATTACACCACCATCTGATATGCCCATAAGGCGAACTGATGAGTCCACAAATTGGACTCATTTAGGACTTTATTTTAATAGATATAGTGTCCTCAAATGCTTATATTATCTCAATATCTGATGAAAACATTTAAGTTTCAGGTATTTGAAGTTTGAAGGAATGCATGGACACTACTTCACAAAAATGAACGAAAAGGCTGAAAAGAACAAAAAAATGAAAGCCTAAGGATCGCCGAGTTCACTTGGCGAATCACTGAAGGGTCTAACTTCGCCTTTTGTTCCAGTGTGTTGAGCCTTGAAGGAAAGGATCAAGTCGGCGGAAAAACGGAGCTATCGACGGATCATCAAAAAGGTCTGCGAAGTAGTACTATATTGCCCAATGACCCAGAGCACGACGATACCGAAGAATGGTGCAAGACGGCGATGAACTATACCAAAGGGCGAATCGCTGAATTAATCGGCGATTCCGACTAATGTCGCCGAGTGATCCGCCGCAACACAGATTTTTGAAAACTATAAATACTCGTAGAGAATTATAGCTTAGTATCAGTTTCTATCAGATTTTAGTATCATATTTTTATCAGATTTTGGATTTAGTACTATTTTTATTTTACTCTCAAGTTTGTAAGGGTTTTGAAGACTTGAAAAAGAAGAGGGTTTCATCTCTTCCAATTTGGAAGTGGGTCTCTTGGATTCTTCTTTCTTTGCTTAAATCAAGACTTATTTCTCTATACCCATTTGATTTCAACATCATTGAAGGTATAAATCTCTATCTCTTGATGTGTGGCTAAAAACCCCATTCTTGGGGTGTGATTTAGCAAATATGTGTTGATAATATTATTGAGTCTTGCTTGTTGATAGGTTAGATGTATTTTAATGGTGATTTCATCAAGTGGTTGTGGTTTAATTTAATGGGTTTGTAGTTGTAAATACAAAGCGACCCATGTGTTTTCGGCTTGCCCAAGAGGGAGGTCGCGAAACCAAAACCAGTGGACTGATGGCCTAAGGAGTGGGTCGACATGAGGGTGAGCCCTAGTCCTATATCCTAACACTCATCTCGAGAGAGAGTGAGTGGGGTAAGGCGTAAGCTGGTCTTCGTGTGGTAAATGGGTGTCCGAGAGGAACGCATTTGAAACGGGGTAAGTTTCCCGTGAGGGAACTTATTTCCATCTAAAGCTTAGCCTAGTCACTGTTATCTTGCAAATTTCCTATCGAAAGCATGTACCCAACCATTTATCTCAACTTGTAATGCGGTCACACCCCAAGAACTCTTCCCCATACTTGATTTTGTTGTTAATTTTGTTGTTTTTACTTACTTGTGACAAAAACCCCAAATTGATATTTGACACTTTTGTGTCCCCCCTTTGATTTACAATATTTTTAATCGTTAATTTCTTTAGCTACGACTAATTAGAACTAGATTTTTTTCCCCTATTAATTCTTAAAACCGTTCCATTGGGACACGACCCCAACCCTTGGTTGGGTTATTATATTATTTCCGATCATAGACAGTCAAACCGTAGTTAGTGTCGTTGGTCACGATAAACATCAAAATGGCGCCGCTGCCGGGGAGTGTTGCTACTTGAAATTTTTTAGATTATTAAATTTTTTGTTCTTCTTTGTTGTAGTTTACTCACTTCATTTTCTTTGTAGTTTGTTTTGCTAGTTTGAACATCAGAAAAAGAACTAAGGATGGAGAATCACTACTGATATCACACAGATCATCACCTTCTGAAACTATTGAACCTCAGGGATAACCTCCTGACATTTAAACAGGTAGGGGATGAAACAATCCAAGAAATGTGGCTAAAGTTTCAAGCGGTGCTGCAACCATGCCCATATCACGGGATGACGGACAAGGGACTACTGGAGTGCTTCTACAGGGGTCTTGGACCAGAGAATAGAAATATAGCTAATCAACTTTGCGAGGGCGGCATGCTACAACAACCCTATGAGATTATAGCAAAGCTCCTTGATGGCATGGTAGAAGCCAGCAAAGAAGCAAAAAGAAAGCAGGAGTGGGACGCACTAGTCATCCAGTTAGATATTCTATCTGTCACGCCCCGAGACTACCCCCGAGACACGGACATGGGACCTAGGACCACAAGTGATCCCAAGCTAACCCTACTGGAATGATCATGAGCATACTAAAGATAATAAACTGATGCGGAAGATAAATCCTAAATAAAATGAAAAGATGGGGAATACCCATATACTATAACTAAGATATATGAAAACTGATGAGTTTAATACAAAGAATTTATTAACTCAATACTAAGCTAAATCTAACTATGTCTGAAATAAGCCTCTAAACTGACTAGAAATGTTGGGACATGCCCCAACTAGATATATCAAAACTGAAACTAAAAGACTGAAAGCCTCTAAACTGAATAGTGATTGTGGTTTAATTTAATGGGTTTGTAGTTGCAAATACAAAGCCACCCATGTGTTTTTGGCTTGCCCGAGAGGGAGGTCGCGAAACCAAGACCACTAGACTGATGGCCTAAGGAGTGGGTTGACATGAGGTTCACCCCGAGAGGGTGAGCCCTAGTCTCATATCCTAACACTCAGCTCGAGAGAGTGAGTGGGGTAAGGCATAGGCTGGTCTTCATGCGGCGAATGGGTGTCCGAGAGGAACATAATTGACACGGGGTAAGTTGCCCGAGAGGGAACTTATTTCCACCTAAAGCTTAGCCTAGTCACTATTATCTTGCAAATTTCCTATCAAAAGCATGTACCCAACTATTTATCATAACTTGTATTGCGGTCACATCCCAAGAACTCTTCCCCATACTTGATTTCTTTGTTATTTTTGTTGTTTTTGTTATACTTGTGACAAAACCCCAAATCGATATTTGACACTTTAGTATCCCCCTTTAATTTATAATGTTTTTAATCGTTAATGTCTTTAACTATGACTAGTTAGAACCAAATTTTATTTTTCTATTAATTCTCAAAAACCGCTCCCTTGGGACACAACCCCAACCCTTGGTTGGGTTACTATATTATCGACGATCGTAGACACTCGAACCGTAGTTTAGTGTCGTTGGTCACGATAAGCAATCAAAATGGCGCCACTGCCGGGGAGTGGTGTTACTTGAGAATTCTTAGTTAAGTAGAATTGTTGTTCTTTTTAGTTGTAGTTTGCTCACTTAAGTTTTAGTTTTGTTTTGTGGTTTATCTGTATCCAAACAGGGGAGGTGAGCATGGCGAGCAATACTTGGAAGCCTATGGAGTTCCCCCCATTAGAGGTAATGATATTCATGGATTGTAGCCTCACTTTCAAACAAGTGGAGGATGAACAGATCAACAAATTATGGGCAAGGTTTAATGAACTGATCAATCAATGCCCAAATCATGGCATTCCCAACATAGCTCTCCTTGACTGTTTCTACAGAAGTCTTGGTCCTGGAAACAAGAGGTTGGTTGACCAAATCATCTCGGGAGGCATCGTAAAACAGCCATATGTGGTGGCATCTCAACTGCTTAATCAAATGGCTGAGATGAATCAAGAAGTAGAAAAGGACTTCATGTTGTCCGCCCTAATGACTCAGATGGACGAGTTGGCCAAAAAGATGTTAAAGATCGAGGTACAGTGTAAGAGGAAGGATAAGTACACCCCCCTTCACGAGCGAAGAAGTCTTAAGGATAGTGAGGTTAAAAATCTCGAGGGAATGCTCTCAAGCATTCTCCACAAGATGACTAAGCAAGATAGAGAGATGAAAGAAATGAAGGAAGATATCGAAGGAATGAAGCGGATGATTTGGTCTCATTCCAGAGTTGTCCAGCTACTAGAGAACCTTATAGGTTATGCGTTTCCCGATCCTCACCCAAAACAAAATGGGGGATTGCCTGGTGATACCAAGGCTAACCCCAAAAATTGAGTTTGAATACTGATTCACGTCGTGCCACGACGTTAACTAAGGCGTTGTTTGGGAGGCAACCCAAAATCCTTAAATGTTGGTAGCATGTTATTATCAAAATAAAGGTGTCTTGATTTTGTAGGATTGGGCATGAAAAGTTTGTGAAAGATACATGATGGATTACACAATTTCAATTGGCGAATCGCTGACTTATTCGGTGACCTCAAGAAAGACTGCCGTTTGGATCCTCACCTTAATTGAGGATCTTGTAAAACTCGGCGAGGTAGATGGACACGGCGAATCGCCAAACAATGGATTGAAGGCGAGTAATGTCACCAAATGGGTGAGATCTAATTTTTTTAAGGCCACGGGTTTTGACTTTCAACATTTTTCACATTCTCTCACTCTCGATTTTCGCAAAATCTTACCTATTTAGTGTTTTAAAAAAATTCGTATCTCTTGAGTATTTTAGTTGATTTAGTAGTGCTTGAATCTGTACTAATCCGCTGCCTAGCATCGCAGTCTTGACGTGAACACCATACAAGTAATGTTTCCAAATCTTAAGTGCAAACACTACTGTTGCAAGCTCGAGGTTATGAGTTGGATAGTTCTTCTCATGCACCTTAAGTTGTCTAGAAGCATATTCTATAACCTTACATCGCTGCATCAACACACAACCTAGGCCGACTCAAGATGCATCGCAATAGATCACATAACCGTCTGAACCCTCTGGTAGAGTCAAAATAGAAGTTGTAGTCAACCTAGTTTTAAGTTCTAAGAAACTCTTCTCACAATCATCTGAACACTGAAACTTAACTTTTTTCTGAGTCAACTTAGTCAATGGAGAAACTATGAATGAAAATCCTTCCACGAACCTTCTGTAATAACCCGCTAGACCCATGAAACTTTTGATATTTGTAGGAGAGGTTGGTCTGGGCCAATATTTCATTGCCTCTATTTTCTGAGAATCCACTAAGATCCCTTCACTAGACACAATAAGCCCAAGAAAAGCAACTGATGGCAACCAAAACTCACATTTGCTAAACTTAACAAATAACTAACGATCTTTGAGAGTTTGCAGGACAACCCTCAAATGAGTCGCATGTTCTTTCTCACCCTTAGAGTAAATAAGGATATCATCAATAAAGACGATAATGAACAAGTCCAAATACTTCTTGAACACCCTGTTCATCAAATCCATGAAAGTTGTAGGAGTATTGGTTAGTTCAAATGACATAAATACAAATTCATAATGACCATACCAAGTTCTGAAGGTTGTTTTAGGGATGTCAATATCTCTGAATCTGAGCTGATGATAACCAGATCTGAGGTCTATTTTTGAGAAATGACTAGCACCCTGAAGTTGGTAAAACAAGTCATCAATCTTGGGGATAGGATACTTATTCCTGATTGTGGTTTTGTTCAATTGTTTATAGTCAATGCACATCCTGAGAGAACCATATTTCTTTTTCATGAACAACACAGGTGCACCCCATGGGGAAATACTGGGTCTGATGAAGCCCTTATCTAGAAGGTCTTTCAACTTCTCTTTCAATTCTTTAAGCTTAGCTGGAGCCATTCTGTAAGTAGGAATAGAAATAGGCTGGGTATCTGGAAGGAGATCCATTCCAAAGTTGATTTCCCTTTCGGGAAGATCTTCTGGAAACACTTTTGGAACTCATTAACTACTGGAACTGACTCAAGAGTTGGGGTTTCAGAGCTTGAATCCTTAACCTGAACTAGATGATAGAGATAACCCTTAGAGATCATCTTTATGGCCTTAAGGTAAGAAATGAATCGACCCATAGGCGCTAAACTACTACCCTTCCATTCTAAGACTCGTTCGTCTGGAAACTGAAAAAGAACGATCCTAGTTCTACAATCGAATGAGGCATAATAGAAATGTAACCAATCCATGCCTAGAATGATATCAAAGTCTACTATTTCTAACTCTACAAGCTGAGGTGACTTTTTGAGAGACTGTGACAGGGCAATTTTTGTATACTCGTGTAGCTATAATTGGGTCACCGACTAGAGTAGAGACTAAGAAGGGTTCTGAGAGAGTTTTTGGACTAATATCGAAGTTGACTGCTATATAAGGAGTTACAAAGGAAAGAGTAACCCCTAGATCTAACAAAGCATAAACATCTAAGTTAAAGAATCATAACGTACTAGTGACCACATCAAGAGAATCTTCATGGTCCTAGCGAGCCTGAAGAGCATACAAATTGTTTTGGCACTGACCGCCACCTATACCAGATGAGTTACCTTGCTGAGTCGGGCAACCTGCTGGTGCTGCTGAGTTATAGACTGAGCCCTACCGTTATTGCCTCATTGACCCTGTTTAGAAGGACAATCTCTCAACCCGTGGCCAAACTTATTACACCCAAATCATCCTTCCTTTCCTTCAAGACACTCACCCGGATGGTTCTTACCACACTTTGAACAAGTTGGGTAGGTGTTGGTGCCTGAAACACTTCCCTGAGACTTAGAGCCTGATGCCCTACCTTTCTGATCCTGTCAAAACCTGGAAGATGGAACACTAGTTGATGAAGGTACTGGAGCTGAAGATTTCTGCTGAAAGTGCGATCGATTTCCACCACCCGATTTCTGTTGAGAGTACTCATATTTGCCTGTCCTAGCCTTCTTAATATCCTTAGCCTGTTCTCTAAGATTATCTCCTTCAACCTGCTGAGAATGAGTCATGAGCCTGGAGATGTTCATATCTTCCAGCAACATAGCATTTCTACATTCTGTCCTTACCAAATTAGATACCCAAAATAGGAACTTACTCATGTGAGCCTTAGAATCGGAAACCATGTGACGAGTATACCTAGAGAGTTGGGTGAACTTCAGCCCATACTCTTGGACTGTCATCGAACCTTGCCTCAAATTCATGAACTCCTGAGTTTTTTCCTCTCTTAGCTCTCTCGGAAAGAACATGTCTAGAAAAGCTCCGGAAAAACACTTTTTAGTCACAGGAGCCATATTTGTACCCCTATTTTCCTTTCATTGAGTAAACCAGATGTGAGCTACATCTTTGAGCTGGTCGGACGCCAACTCTACCCTATCATTTTCATTCACCTGCATCACCCCAAAGATCTTCTTGACCTTATCTATGAAGTTTTGGAGATCCTCACCAACTTGTGATCCTAGAAACTCAGGCGGATTCATCCGAACGAAATCATGAACCTTGGTTGCTACTGATCCACCACTAGCATTTGCAGGAATTAGGGCCTGCTGATTGTTCCGGTTGGTCACACTCTGAGCCAAAAGCTGAATGGCGTTCCAAAACATAGCATTCGAAACTTCCTGATTTGGGACTGGAAGAGTTGTGTTAGCATTGTGTACATTAGCACTCCTGGGATAAGCTCTATGAGGAGGCATGATCTTAAATGCATAACGTCAAGTTGGAAATGAAAAGTTAGATCATACCTTACGCACGATAAGAGTAACAAGAAAGTGGAGTTTTCCTAAAACACTTCGCAGCCTCCCTCTCATTAGATGTGGCGCAGTTCACACCCATGAAAAGGACTCTACTTAGTGCGGCTTTTCAGACATCCTAGGATTCTTAAACCTAGTGCTCTGATACCAAGCTTGTCACATCCCGAAGCTACTCCGGGGTGTGAACACGAGACATAGGATCACGAGTGACCCCAAGCTAACCCTGTTGTCATATCATAAGCATACTTAAAGATACTGAATTAAGAAAGTACTGCGCGGAAACTTAAATCATCATATAACTGAAATGATGGGAAATACCCATTACTATCTGAATAAATAACATGTGAGTTTGATGACAACTGATATATCAAACTCGAAAGCTAAAAATGAATCTAACTATGTCTGAAATAAAGCCTCTAACTGACTAGAGATGTTAGGACATGCCCCAGCTAAATCTAGCAAAACTGAAACTAAAGACTTGAAGTACAAATATAACATGTTTGTCGTCCTCGAAGAAAAAGGGCTCACCACTGATGCTGCTGAACTGGAGATCGGGAACCAATCTATGTGTGATCTGAATGTTGAGGATCTAAACCTACATCACGAGAAGATGTAGCGCAGAGTATGCGTCAGTACTTGAAAGGTACTGAGCATGCATGATAGAATAAAGCTGAATAAAATATATAACTGAAACAAAGCGATAAAGGAATGATATAATATGAACATGATACTATCCTGAAAATACTTAACATGAACTAACTGAATGCAATGACCAAGTTTATACATGCTGAAATTGAATACTGAATTGTAACTGGTAATTTGGTCAATGCACTAGAATCTGACTATGGGAGCTACTAATAACCAATATAAAATCACGTGAGCTAAACGTGGAGTCCGATGTATATGCCCCATCGAGAGGACCCAATATACCTTGCCAGAGGTATAGAGGCGTGACTTGTGTGATCACTAAATTGATGCCCACAGAGGGGATTTATAAGCCTATGGGGGCACGTAGTTCTAGGACTTGAGGGTGACTGACTCTAGTCCAACTCGGTATAAAGCCTACTCCCAACTGAATATGTGAAATTTATAACATAACTGAAGTAAACTTGATAGCTCAATAATCTGACATGCAAATTTGAAAATGCACATGAATTTCTGATAATGAAACATTTGAAAACTCAGGCATGTATATAAGTTTATCTATCCTAACTAATGTAATTCATGAACTAAAATAACTACATAACTAGGGTTCTGAGTTTATGCAAGAATCTAAGCAAAAACAATACTAAGACATGATAATCTGATTAAGAACGTTAAAATAACTAAATCATAGTAATAATCTAATTAAGAATGTTAAAATAACTAAATCATAGTAATATGCTAAAATTCTAGAAACCCCAAGTTTAGATAATATGGAGGGAATCAAGAATATAACTGAATTCTAGGGACCTAATGGGTGAAAGGAACCCACTAGTGAAATCCCACATACCTGGTGACGAAATTCATGAAGAAATCTTTCGATTTTGGGGTTGTAACTGAAGAACACCTTGCTGCATTTTCTTGAAGGGTTGCTCGACTTTCTCCTTCTATTCTGCTCTAATTTTCGCTTGATTTTGGTGAATGATCAATTTGGGTAAGTTCTAATTAAGTCACCAGGCTAAAACTGACCAAAACTATGTAGCTTAGGGGTTAAACGACATAGTTTAGGGGTCCAAAGCATAGGGAAAAGACCTAACGATCCCTGACTTAAAAGCTGTCGGGGCCAACCGACGGACTGACCCATGGTCCCACGACAAAAAAATGCTCAATTTATGGGGGTTATTTTGTCAATTTATGGCGGTTTAGGGATTCCACAAATTAAATTGTGGCGATTTCTAAAAATGCTACAATTACCCTTGCCACAAGCATATTTGCAGCGGTTTTAGTAAACCTCCACGACGCTCCCCGCAAAATGACTTTTAATTTGTGGAGGTTTTTCAGTATCACTTTGTGACAGTTTAGAACCTTCACAGTACGATCTCAATATGTTAAAAATTAAATTTGTGTGCATTTAAATTTGTCATGACATGAGATTAATATTTAAATATATAATTTGATTTGTGGAATCTTACAAATTTGTTATTATTATTATTATTATTATTTTATCAATAAATGTGGAATTTGATTTACATCAGGTCTTCAAAATAATGAATAATTTTTGTAAATAACACATTTAAAGAAATTTAAATTTCATTAAACAAATTTGTATTAATAAGTTTCACAAATTCAAATTATATCAAATAAAAATAATCCAAACTTTTGTATAACAACTTCAACATTACAATTTTAAATCCTTTAAAATCTACATCAAAATAAATATCAAAAAATTCTATAGCATGCATTTATTTGGTGATTTAAGTTGTTGTCATCCAATATTTTTATCCAAAGTGAAATAAGCTCAATCTCCGCATCAGGCTAAAATAATGAAAACATTATACATAATTAGATAAACATGTATTGATACATATATGTATTCGTACATGATAAAAAAATCAATTCATTTCAAACATAAATTCATATAAAGTTTTGATTTGACAAAAAATTATAAGATTATGCATTTGATGTTCTCTCTTATACCCTAATAATAATAATAATGTGAATAATAATGACTTCATGATTATTCCTATGTAAGCACAAACCAAATTTATATTTTTCAAAATCATGTAAAGATGCTCATTCTA
>JAJOOO010013043.1:0-31560 GCA_029582685.1 Solanum piurae
TTTAGAGATGGGAATTGAACTAATGGTATCTAGGAAATAACATATGTCCTTTGGAAAAATGGTCCAACACTTAGAAAAAAAAATGAGGCGGGTGAACAGTAAAAATGCTCACTGGAAATTGCCTTTTCCTGCCGGACAGATTTTACGAATATGGGCATAACTTCTTCGTCCGAACTCTGAATGAGGTGAAACGAAGTGCGTTAGGTAGCTAAGTCAAAGGGATTTCCATGGATATGTTATTGTCCACCCAATAATTTGTGTGCTATGAGATATGACCCTCCAAAGTAGACCCTCGAAAAAGGCTTCACTTGGAAATTTCGGATTTTAATACGGTTGCTCTAAAATTTGGGTTAGACCCATTTCCCACTCAATTTGACCCCCTAAACAAGAATATGAAGTCGGATTTTCGAGAAACGAAACAGATTTTTTTATATACAGCTAAACAAGTTTCCGGTAACTTCCGAAGCGCATTTTTAAGAACTTTATGGGTCATTTCATTTATAATCATTTCATTAAGTTCTCAACTCCAAACTCACATATGAGGCTCTAGTTTCACTCTATCATTTTCCGAGTCGGTACAACTATGATGTATTTATAGTGTTGTTGAAAGGTTATTCTCACACACACCTTTATGCATAACTATAAATGAAGAGACAATGAATATTATGATGTTGTTGTGATGATTTCAAGGTTATTCTTATTAACACATAATGAACATAATGTGAAAGGGTTTCTCACATAATGAATATTCTAGGTTGAAACACAATTCTCACCTAATTGAATCTAATGTTACATGTAGATATGGACAGTGAAAGGTTATTATCATGCCTGATCTAATATGCTATCCTAATGAAAAAAGTTAGGACTTAATAAGTACTCCATGGGAATTATTCTTAGAACCGAGTGGATATTGTCTATGAGATGTAAACCTTTCTGTGAGAAAGGTCGGATTTCTATAAGCAATCTCTTGAGATGGAAACCTTTCTGTGAGAAAGGCAGGGTTTTCTAGTAACAATCTCCTTATCCCATAAACTACGTGCCCCCGTAGGTTATTTAGCTATTGGATCCCCCTTAAGCTAACATGATGATGGTGTTACCTTAGGTAGGTAAGACAACCCTTTTCGGTGTGGGTAACACCGGATTCCATGTAAGCTCACATGGTCTATGTCGGTTAAGGCAAATTCCGACAAGGTCAAGTCTAGAATGAACTATGGCTACTCAAGAAGCTTTACATAGTGTAGGTTAGAGTATGGAATCTTATTCATGAATTGCACAAGTATGCTTTGAGGGTAGTTGTAGTATGTTACTTTTATGTTATGCCAATCTATGTAATGAATATGCTTATGACTTATGCTTATGATGTGTGTATAATTTGGATTGTTGCTATAAGTTGCTTTCCTTAATATGATTGACTAAGGTGAATGTTCTCTTGTCTATGAGAAATAATCTAAGGATGAGATCAAAAGAAGATATAAATGAATGAGGACCTAATGTGACTTGCTTACAATGGGTGGGATTATGGGGTCTTGTCCATGTATTGCATAAGCTTGCCTTGAGGTGGGTTATGAATTTTTTTTCTTATGTAATTCTAAGCTAGATACATTGATTTTGATTGTGACTATGTTGTTATCTCCTATGCTTATAGTGTATGTCTTATGATGATGTCTCTTATGTTCATGACTTATGTTATTGTCTCTTTGATTATGGTACATGTATTATGTCGACTAATTCTTCTTATATGCTTATGTCAATGATTTATGCTACCCATCATATTTAGTACATTATTGTACTAACACATATTTTTGCCTACATAACTATAGGGTTCGGCGATATCGACTTCCATCCTCGTGTCTAGAGTCATGGTAGATCAAGAAGTGAAGTTATGGTGAGTCCTCATAGCATTCGAGAGCTTGACCACCATGTCCTTCAGATTTTATTTTATGTTTAGAACTTTTGTATAGGCTATGTCCCAAAGGTTACTCAAATGGTTATAGATTGTTTGAGGCAAAGTGTTATAGACTTGTGCTTGCTTTTATAAAAGACTTTGATTGTATGAAAAATTAATTAAAATTTCCGCACTTTTCTATTATCTTATGTTATGATAGGCTAAGTGGGTTGTAAGAGACCCATTCGGGGTCAAGTACGCCATGTTACATCTAGGGTGTACCCCTGGGTCGTGAAAAAACCTTTCAGTTCACGCTCCATTCGTTGCAGTAAGTTGTGCTCGCCAATCAAATCGGTGACATGCCAAGAGGTATTTTACCTCGCCCAGTTTTACAGTACACCCAGTAATTTGGGGGTTCATATGGCGGATAAAGTCAGGCTCGCCAACCTGTTCGGCGTGTCGCCAATTGAGAATATATCCTGCCTAGTTTGACAGAGTTCCCCTTCAAGCTTGGTGGTTCAAACGACGGTCAAAGTAAGGGCTCATCGACCTTTTCGGCGTGTCGGCCACTGGACTTTGGCTTGCCAAACTTCCCATTTCCAACACTTTTCACTTTTTAACCTGCACAATCAATACCTATTATTAAAAACTAAAAACTAAAGAATTCAAAACGTGGGTTGCCTCTAAGGTAGCGCCTTAGTTAATGTCGTGGCACGACGAAAATATCCATTTATGGATCATTTTTCGAGTTTGCCAAGGTATCAATTTATAGGCCCCTTTTTTGGCCTTGGATTCAAATGAGAAGAAATTTGACCCATTTGGTTCTCCAACTACATGTTTGACACGGAATGGGAGGTTACCATCTGATTAAGTGTAGAGACATCCTTCTTCATCTCCTTCAACACTTTGTGCGACCCTTAAACTTTGTTGAGAATACATGAAAGCATGTATTGCGTACGGACATTTTCAGACTCCTTTGGCTTTTGACGTTCATGGGGTGGGACGTACCTGTCCTTGTCACCCTATCTTTCCTTCCAAGTGGCGTTACGATCACACCAATCTTTGTCATGGTCTCTCCATCCCTCATCTCTATTCCAACTCGGGTTTCCACCTGACCTTGGATAATTCGCTTGATATCCACCTCCATATTTAGCTAGGAAGTTGACTTCCTCATTGTAAATCGCTTAAAAATGTGCTTCTTCGGGATTCACTCCACAAAAACAAACATCATTAACACTCTCTGCACCACTGCCCATCACATTTTTCACGAAGATATCCAGTTGGGTCATCATTTTTGCCATGTTTTGGTCCCTCTCTTGATCCTTTTCGATTTGATTGTTTGTCATTTTAAAGTGAGAGGGGACACTTAGTCCTCACGAGTACACCATGCTCTGTTTATCTTGCTCATGCCATCAAGGAGTTGCGACTCTACCTCATAGGTTTGTTGCATTATACCACCGGGAACAAGTTGATCAGAAAATCCTTTGTTCACCGAGTCAAGACTCCTATACAAGTCTTGTAGTAGCAAATTGTTGGACAGTCCGTGAGTTCGGTATATAAGTACCAACTTCTTAAACCTCAGCCACGTCTCATGGATAGGCTCACCTTCCAAGCGTTTGGAACCTTGGATGCTATCTCTAAGCGTCATAATCTTCAATGGGGGAAAGAATCTCACAGAGAATGCTATGGTCTGTTCATCCCATGAGGTGATGGAATCCCTTGGTAACACAGCCAACCATTTGCTAGCCTCACCCATTAAATAAAATGGGAACAACCAGAGACATACTGATTCTTGTGATACGTTCTTGAATGAGAACAAACCACAAACGTCCATGAAGTTCCGGATATGCTCATGAGGGTCTTCCTGAGCCAATCCTCCATACAGGCCTTTCATTTGGAAAAGCTGTAACATTGTGCTTGTAACATGAAACATGACATTCTCTTCAATTGGAGTTAGAAGAATTGCACCAACTCCACCCAATTTGATTAGGCCATTCACATCATTAAGGTTACTAATATCGTCTTGGTGGCCCACTTGGCTACCATTACTCCCATTTACGCTTTTCTATTCCTCTGTTCAGCACAAGCAATATGAAAAAAAATACTAAAGTAACTCTATTCAACTACAACCAAAGAGATCACAATTCAACTGTAGAAAAAGAATTTTAAACAAAACCACTACTCGGAAGCGGCGCCATTTTGATGTAAAGTTTCAACTACACCACATCAAATTCTAGGTTTAAATGATCGTTAGTCAATATAAAACCCAACAAAGAGTTGGGGTAGAATGCACAGGGAGAGGTACGTGTTCAAATTCAATTAGGAAGTACAAACATGATATAATAAGCTATAGGAATAGAAATTATCGAAAAAAACATATAAACAAGTCTAAAGAAGGTGATACGAATGCCAAATGAGGGGTTTTGGTTTGTAATTATCAGCTACAACGCAATCAAACAATGGTGAAATAACAATATAGATAGAAATTCTTGAGATGTGATCGATCATAGGAAAATTTCACTTTATGGGTAATTGTAACTACTAATAAATAGCTAACTATCAGTGGGTAGGCTAAACTATAAGTGAAATAGCTTTCTCTTGAACAACTATCCCGAATCAAGTGATTTATTTCGAACATCAACTAGCATAGAAATTAAGAACAACCCAAACCTTATTTTATTTACCCTCTCGAGCTAGACGGGTATGATTTGGTATAGAATTCATTCTCTCGAGCTAAACCCATATCAACCTAATATATACAAAGCATTAATGAAAAGCCTTGGTTCCAAAACCTCTCTCTCGAGCAAGCTAAGAACACAAAATTAAAATTGCAATTGCACCTAGGATTCATAAATTAAAACTCAGCTAATGATTAAACCCACTTCAATTAAGCACTTAAATCAATAATTAACAATACCCATAAGCTAATTTAACCTATAATCACAGAATCACACCCCAAAAATTGGGGTTTTAGCCACACATTATAAACATCGGGAAACGATTACCAAATACATTCGCCATGATCTGGGTAAATGCTCCCAAGTTTTTACAATGGTCCAAATTGAAGAAGTTTAGAAACCAACTTGCAAACCTCATAATTGAGTCTCAAAAAGCATCAAAGCTTACAATGGAACTCAAAATTCAAAAGAAATTTTTCCTTAATGATAGCAAAATGCTCAATTTATAGTTCAAAATTAAATTTATATTTTTTCAAAATATGGCCTGAAAGGCCATTTGGCGAGATAAGTCGGGCTCGCTGAGTGGTTCGGCGATCCGCCCTTTGCTCTCTTCCATCGCCATTATTCATTGGTTCTCACCATCCCAAGTCCTTTAACTTTGCGCGATCCATCTTGTCATCGAGTAACCAATCGGTGATTTACCGACTGCTTATTCCTTTCAGCAACTTGGATTCTTCCCTTAGGGATGGCACACTGGAACTTTAGGCGGGCTGAAGAGCCACTAGGCGAATCACTGAGTGGTCTTGGAGATCACCAAGATAGCCTTTCTTCACTTTTTCAGCTTGTTATGCTCCTTTTTGTCTGTTAGTGTCCTTACCTTGCTCACATACCTTAAAATCAAGGTCTTAACATCAGTTGATAGAATAAATTAGGCATTTGAAGACACTAAAATTATCAAAACCCTAAATGAGTCCAAGAATTGGAATTATCATAAACTCAAGCACTAAAACTTCTCTTATCTCTAGAAGGAAGAACATATC
The DNA here is from genome assembly GCA_029582685.1 of Solanum piurae. Taxonomy (NCBI): domain Eukaryota; kingdom Viridiplantae; phylum Streptophyta; class Magnoliopsida; order Solanales; family Solanaceae; genus Solanum; species Solanum piurae. The sequence goes on from JAJOOO010013043.1 coordinate 5,604, forward strand.
TAGAAAATCACTCTTGAACTTTTCCCACTCTATGGAACCCATTCTTACTGGTCTAGCCTTTTTCCATTGATTACACAAAACCTGAGCAACCCCTTTGAGTTGGTAAGAGACCAACTACACCTTCTCTACCGAAGTCACTCCCACAAAGTCCAACACCTTAGAGACCTCATCGATAAATTCCTGAGGATCTTCCTCCATCTTTGATACATAAAATTATGAAGTATCTATGCCAACCCGAGTCAACATTTCAAAAGCAAACCTAAACCTCTCATTTGTTACTTTCTCTTCCAAAGGGTCATTCAAAACTTGAGGAGGAGCTTGCGGAGGAACTTCTTGATCCAAATTGTCTTCCCCATCCCTCTAACGTTAGCCCTTGTAGTAGTGATATCCTATAAACCATCGGGCAAAGATTAGGAGAAAGACCTAATAGAATTAAACTCTATGGCACAAATTAGAGATTGAAAAAGTGATTTTTCCTAAACATCTAATAGACTCTCATTCATAACAGTGGCACGCTTCACATTTATTAACCAGACTCTACTAGAAATGGTTTGAAACATCCTAGAACCATTCTACACCTTGTGCTATTATTAACAAGTTTGTCAAGACCTAGGGGTACCCCCTAGATGTAACAAGGCGTATGAGAATCCGAGAGTCCTCATACTAGAAACTTAGCATATCAAAACATAAGATAACAGAAAAGTGCAGAAATTTATAACATTTTATAATACAAACAAAGTCTCATAAAATGAAGCGTAAGTCTTACACTTGTCTCAAATCATGTAATACATGAAAGTCTTACGGACACAGCCCATACAAAATTTCTAACAAAAGAGAAAGACATACAGAAAAGGTGATCAAATCCTCGATGCTATGAGGACTCACCAAGCCTTCACTCCTTGCTTTACTAGGAATCTAGCCACGGGGATGGAACTCAATATCGCCGAACCCTACATTTGATAAGAATATAGGAACGAGTATGTGTTAGTGCAATAATGTACTAAAATATGATGTCTAGCATAAATCATCTACACAAGCATAATAAAGGCATTAGTCAACATAAGACATATACCATAATCAAAAGAGACAATAACATAAGGCATAGGCCATAGCCATACGAGACAATAATATAAATCATAAGCATGAGAGATAACAACATAGTCATAGGCGTAATAAATGTATCTAGATCAACATAATATAAGAGAAACACCTCATCTGTAAGAATGCTCGTGCAATGCATGGATAAGACTGCATAAATCTCACCCATACTTAAAAAGACAATTTAGGCGTTCATTCTTATTCATCATTTTTTATCTCATCCTTTAGCTTATATCTCATAGAAAAGGGAAGATTAACCTTTAGTCAAACATATCAAGGAAAGAAACTATAGCAACACTCTAAGCCAAGCATACATCATACAAGTAAAGATCATATCAAAACATACTTACAATACTTCCTTGAAGTCACCTTAGTTCATTATTCATGTTCATGTTCTTGTTGTACAAGATAATTGGAAATCATAATTCATAACATCATAGTTAGCATAAGCTAGCATCATCTTTATAACTTTGAACACTGACGGGATATATCCTTAAGCATGCCTTAGATCATTATTAGTCTTGTAATTATGAGATTAGCCTTAACCGAGATGATACCATGTGAGCTAAAGCATGATCCCCCGGTGTTACCCACACTGAAAAGGGTTGTACTTCTTGCCTAAGGTAGAACCATTGTTTGTTATCTTAGGTGGATCCACTAGCTAAACAAACTACGGGGGCACGTAGTTTATGTGACAAGGATATTGCTACTAGAAACTGACCTCAAATGATGGGAGAGCTTCCATGAGACCTCTTCTCAAAACTCGGCATCTACTTGTGTGAGAAATTCAATCTCAATGTCAATATCGCACATAATTCTTATTAAGTCCTACTTAACTCATATTTCATGGAAGGATGTCCTTGAAAACTAATCCAAGATAGTTCATTAGGATAGCTCTTGGATCATGGGTGAGAAAACCCTTCACATCATGTCCACATGTAAGTATTAAATTCAATTAGGTCAGAAAGCCTTTCAATGTAGAATCTTCATTATGTTAGAAAACCTTTCACATCATGTTCATTATGAGTTCATGAGAATAATCTTTGAATTAGCCCACAACAACAACATATTCATTAACACTTCACTCTCAAAGTGTACTCATAGCATTTACATATATTTAATGACAACAAGAATAATCTAATAAACTTGCCCTTTCAAGGTTCAAGCCCTACTATCAATCAACACATCTAGAACTTAAGCATTAGACATGTATTTCATAATAACATGCATACCTTCCTAATATAGGTCATGTGGGTTAATTCTTCCTCAATAATCCTATCTACCATTCATAAAACACATAAGCTTCACTTACAAGGCGTTAACATTTATAGTTCATCTTATTAATTTACTCTCAAAGCTCTCGCAATTAACATTCATAGTTACAGGCCTTACTCTCAAAGCATTAATTCTCACAATCATCACATATTCCTAGGTCTCAAAACATTCTAATCACATGCATAATTTTTAAGCAATTTTAATCATATAACATCATATAGGTTCAATCTCATGCATTACTAAATCATAATTAATCATGCATACTTGATCTTAATCAATTCATGTATATGTGATTTACTCTTAAGCAATTCATGTCCATGTGCTTCCATCTGTGGAAAATATATAATGAAATTCATCAATCCTAGAAGATCACATCTAAGTCCTAAATTTCCCCTTTCATGGCATAAAAACCCAACTATATCAAATTCACCTTAGAATCATAGGTTAAGCATGAATACATTTATAATCAAACTAAAATCATGTAATTCCATTATAAACAATCATAAATGATCATAAACAATCATAATCCATTTTGTTGGATCATAACCCATACTATTAGAAGAAACCCTAGTTTTACTTGGGGAATTCTTCTTCTAAATTGTGGAAAACATGGGGAGTTCGTGGATGAAAGGAATCAATGAAGGAATAAGCCATCATACCTTGATCAAAAATCCCACCAAGCTTGAAACAATGGAGACTTGACTTGACATAGCTTGCTTCTCTTCTTCTTCTTCACTTCCTAGAGAGACAATATTTGAGAGAGAATTGGGTTTCTTTTTGGGGGTCTTGAAATAATGATTTGGAAGAATTAGTTTAGGGGTCTAAAGACTTATATAGGTGGTCTTGATTAGGGTAAAACAACACAACTTAATCCTAATTAAAGTTGGAATACCCCTAAGTATCCCTACCCTTAACCGCCCAACTGCCCCATTTTGTCACGTCCACGAGACCACGCTGATGGGTTGTGGATGGACCCATGGTTCTTGCTAGTCAACTGTGGTTTAGGTCTTATAGGTTGGCAACAAGGGCTTGGATCCACGGACCCCTAACATGAGGCGTGGACCCATCCACGGGGCATGGGTCTTGCCCGTGGTCACTGCCTTAGAAAGAATCTCACGGTGTCCACCCACGCTGCCCACCTATGGGGCGTGGTCCAATAACGTGGAGTAGGTGACCTCATGGATGACACTTGGAGACTCTAAAACATGCTAAACTTCCATCTTAAGGCTACGAGGTGTTACAAAAGATTGAACAAATAAAAACCTCGAAGAAAAACAATATTATCATATTCCATAAGCTAGAAATATTTGGTAGGGTATTCATCTATGTTGCATTTTCGAGCATGATTATATGTTGACCCAGAGGGTCATTTATATTGTATTGTAGAATAAGGCATATCTTCATCTAGCACCAGAAAATCATCCTTAGCTCATTTCCCACTCAGGCATCATCGTCATTGCTCAATGAGGCATTATCTTCATCCAACACCAGAAATTCATCTTCAGCTCATTGCCTAGTGATGCATCATCATCATTGCCCAGTAATGAATTATCTTCATCCAACACCAAAAAGTAATATTCAGCTCATTTTCTAGTAAGGAATCATCGTAATTACCTAGGGAGCATTTATCTTCATTCAACACTTGAAAGTCATCATCATCGTTAGTGCCCAGTGAGGAATCATCCTCATTGCCTAGTGAGGAACCAACACCATTCCATCACAAGAAAATTACCATCATTATCATTACTTTGTGAGGCATCATCATTATCTTCATTGCAAAAACGTTATCAAGAGAGCTATCAACATATTAAATTAGACTATATTTTATAACTTTGATATCACAAAAAGATTACATTGAAAGATTTTACAAAAAATATGAGATATAAGATTTATTTTCTCTATGCCAAACTAAAAGAAGTTGACGTCAAGTATTTGAAGGGGGCAGCTAAGTGCCGACATGGTAAAAGATACCATCTCTCCATTTGAATTATATTTTTACTAATGAGTTTTATCTCAGTCTTTGTCGAGAGCATCAGTGTAGATGAATTCTCAAACAAACCACATGTGCAGACGACATCAAATAGGATGAAGCACAACGTGGAACATTTTCTTAGGAGCCAACTGGGACATAGACCAAAGAAGAATGCCAAACTCTTATGACGTGAGGTGAGGAAAAACTTCCACCACAATCTAAAAACACCCTTATTAGAAGGCATGTTGGTTTTTCTTTAGGATTATTGATTTCAATCTCACATCGAGAAAATTTTGGTTTCCTCCGAATGCAACTTTCCAATCCGAGTAACAATGCCCAAAGAGCTTTTGAAATTAAGTTGGTGTTAGTTCTTAATTATCTGTGTGAAGCGCGCCACATTCATGGCTAGGATATTGCAAGCCTCTTTTGAATACTCTAATCCAAAGGTTATATTGCATACTAGATTTTCTTTTCAACCGATTGAGTCGAACTACAAACAGCCTGATTCCTAAGGTTGAGGGATATATAGGCGTGATCTATGTTGAAAACTCGGGTGTACTCTAAAATTCTCTCTTAAATGTCATTATTAATGTGGAAACTACCCTTAACCGACATAGAGACCATGTGAGCTATAACATGATCCCCCAGAGCCTCCCACATTGATAAAGGTTTTCCTACTTGCCAAAGGTAGAACCATGAACTTCTAGATTAAGTGGATCCACTAGCTAATCATCCTACGGGGCAAGTAGTTTAAGAAAAGCATATATATAAAACATGTTCATCAATTCATCTCATGAAGTCAAATAGGCAACTTATACTCAATGCACAACAACATGAGGAAAATAAATCATGAAAACTCATTTTCTTATCATACATGAATTTCTCAAGAACATGCATAACATAAGGAAACCATGGAAACACATAAACTACACATGACACCTAAACAAAAAAATTCAAGGGAAACTTATTACCTCAAGTCGAGATAGGAGATGAAGGAAAAAGATAGGGATATCGGGACTTCATATCGGCCTCGGCCTCCCAAGTGATACCCTTAACTAAGTGATTTCTCCGCAACACTTTTACGGAGGAAACTTCCTTAGTTATCAACCTTTGGACTTGCTGATTTAGAATCTCAAATGGTACCTCTTCATAAGCAAGACCCTCTTTAATCTCTAAACCCTCCAAGGGAACTATGGTTGTTGTATCTCCTATACATTTCATTAACATTGAGACATGGAACAGAAGATGCACTAACGCCAACTCATTTGTCAAATCTAACTGGTATGCAACCTTATCGACATGCCTCAAAATCTCATAAGGACCTACAAAAGGAGGACTAAGTTTCCCTTTCTTCCAAAAGATCATAACACCTTCATGGGTGAGATCTTCAAATAAACCTAATCATGCACATCGAATTCGAGATTCTTCTTTCTAACGTCGGCATAGGACTTCTTCCCACTTTGGGTCATCCTCAACCTTTCTCTAATAACCTAAATTTTATCGATGGCCTCATGCACCAATTCCAAACCTAAGAGAGTAACGTCTTCCACTTCAAACCATCTTATATGATACCTACATCTCCTACCGTAGAGATCCTCAAACGGAGACATGTCGATACTCGAATGACAATTGTTATTATAAGCAAACTCAACTAACGACATATGGTCATACCAATTACTCTTAAAATCTATCACGTATGCCCTCAACATGTCTTCCAAAGTCTGAAATGGTGTGTTCCATCTGACCATCAGTTTGAGGGTGAAAAGTCGTGCTAAGCTTCACCTTGGTTCCTAGGTTCTTTTTGAAATGAAGTAAATTGGGTACCTCGATCTGAAATTATAGACAAGGGTTCTCCATGTAACCTTACTATCTCCCTGAAATACAACTTAGCATACTCTTCTACCGAGTAGGACATCTTGACGGGAATGAATTGAGCGGACCTAGTGACCCGGTCCACTATTATCCATATACGGTCATGTTTCCGCCGAGTACGTTGCATGCCTACAATAAAATCCATCTTCACATCTTCCCACTTCCAAGTATCAATAGCAATGTCTTTTGATAAGCCTCCTGGCCTTTGGTGCTCAACCTTAACTTGTTGACAATTAGGGTATTTGGCCACAAATCCCATGATGTCTTTCTTCATCCCATTCCACCAATAGACTTCCAGTAGAGCACGATACAACTTGGTGGCTCCCGGGTGAATAGAATATCGGGAACTATGGGCTTCATCTATAATTTGCTCCCTCTAGCCACCAAAATTTGGGACACATAACCTACCTTGATACCTTAGTACCCTATCTCCCCTTGGGAAAAAGCCTCAACGGACTTCTTGAGTACCGCCACTTCAACTCAACCAAGATAGGATCAAGACTTTGTTTAGGCTTCACATCCATCACAAAGGATGATTCAAAACCATTATGGACCATGACAACACCCTAGGTAGAATCCACTAGCTGAACACCTAGTCGGGCCAAACTAAGAACATCATGAACCAACTCTTTCTTTTCTTCATTTACAAGAGCTACATTACCTATTGACAATCTACTAAGAACATTCGCTACCACATTAGCTTTACCGACACTAACGTCATAATCCTTCAATAATTAAAGCCACCTTCTTTGGAGAAGATTCAAGTCCTTTTGACTAAACACATATTGTAGACTCTTATGATCGGTGAAAACATCCATATGGACCCTATACAAATAATGCCTCCATATTTTTAAGGCAAGCACAACTCCCGCTAACTCAAGGTCATGGGTAGGATAATTCTTTTAATGGATATTTAGTTTCCTTGAATCATAGGCAATCACCTTACAATTTTGCAGAAGTACACATCCCAACCCAAGTCATGAGGCATCACAATACACCACAAAAACATTTGTACCTTCCAGTAAGGAGTTAGAGGTCTAGGCCAACTCTTGACCACATCCTTCTTCTTCAGATCTACCTCAATACACTCACTTCACAAAATATGACCAAGGAAATCTACAAACCTTAACAAAACTTAAGACTTACTAAACTTTGCAAAAAGTTGTTGGTCCTTAAGAACTTTCAACACAATTCTCAAATGGTCCACATGATCATTCTCACTTCATGAATATATTAAAATATCATCGATAAACACAATCTCAAACATGTCTAAGTATTGCCTAAACACTCTATTCATCAAGTTCATAAACTCTGCGGGAGCATTAGTAAACCCAAACTACATTACCATAAACTCATAATGACCATATCATGTTCTAAATCCATCTTTGGAATATCATCCCCACTTACCTTCAATTGGTGATAACCCGAACAAAGATCAATCTTCGAGAAATATCTAACCCCTTGAATTTGGTAAAAAAAGTAGTCAATTCTTGGAACATGATACTTATTCTTGATAGTTTCTTTATTCAATTGACGATAATCAATGCACATTCGAAGAAATCCATCATTCTTTCTAATAAATAATACGGGAGAACCCTCATGGAGAGATACTTAGTCAGATGAAGCCCTTATCCAGTAAATCCTTTAATTTCTCTTTCAACTCTTTTAACTCCGCCGGAGCCATTCTATAAGGTGGGATATAGATAGGTTGCATAATCGGGAGAAGGTCAATACCAAAATCCATTTCCCGCTCAGGAGGAATACCGGGTAAATCATCGGGGAAAATATTTGGGAACTCATTAACTACCGGAACTGACTCAGGAGAAGGGGTTTTGGATTCAACATCCCTCACCCTAAAAAGATGGTAAATACACCCTTTTGAGATCATCCTCCTAGATTTAAGAAAAGAGACAAATTGACCTCTAGTCATGGAATTTCCTCCCTTCCAATCATGGATAGGCTCGTTTAGGAGTTGGAATCTACCCACCCAAGTTCTACAATCAATAGAGGCGTAACATGCATGCAACAAATCCATACCCAAAATCACATAAAAGACTAACAAGTCAAGCTCTAGCAAGACAACAAGAGTAACTCTATGGGATAAGGAACCGAGAAACCTCTTATATACCCTCTTAGCCACCATAGAATCACTAATAGGGTAGAGACAGAAAAATGGTCTACTAACACTTCCGGAGGAACATTAAACCTCATCGCAACATAAGGCGTAACAAAAGATAAAGTTGCTACGGGATCTAAAGAGGCATACACATCAAGAAGAAAGACTTTTAACATACCTATCACTACATACGGGGAGCTATCTTGGTCACCTCAGGTTGGAAGAGCATAAAATGGGTTTTGCTTTAGGGCATTGGAGTTTGAGCCGCGTGGAAGAGCTTGCTTGTTTTCCATTCCTTTTGTCGCAATCATGAGGCAACATCTCATTTTGTTTCAACTCTTCCCTATACTAAACCATTTCTTGGGTCCGGCTAAGCACTTACCATCATGTTTCTTCCCACACTTGGCACATCTAGGTCTAGCAAAAGAAAAACCACCTCCATTTCCTCCTTGATCTTTAGGGTTAGACACCCTCTCTAGGTTGAATTTAGAAGGAGTAATAGAGGGACCTTGACCAGAGAACCTTTGTTGAAATCTAGGTCGACCCTGTTCATCGGACCTCAAGTTGGAGAAATTCCAATCACCAGTTCTAGCCTTTTTCACCTCCCTATTCTTTTCCTTGAGTTTCTCCTCCTCAATTTGTTGTGCATAGACCACGAGGCGAGAAATGTACATGTCACCAATAAGCATGGTGGTACGACACTCTTTAACCACCATATTGGCTATACCAGTCACAAACTTACTCATCCTAGCCGTAGCATCTGTAACAATAGATGGAGCATACTTAGACAATTGAGTGAACTTTAAGGCTTACTCCTTCACAGTCACACCTCCTTGACCTAGGTTAATGAGTTCTTGTGACTTTGCTTCCCTCATTTCTAAGGGAAATAAACTATCAAGAAATGCCTATTTAAACATCTCCTACCCTACGGGACCTGCTCCCACCAGCCTTGCTTCCTTCCACTGACCATACCATACTTGAGAAACCCCTTTTAGTTGGTAAGCGGAGAATTCCTCCTTCTCTTGTTGAGCCCCCCATGATAGCAAATACTTTGTAAACCTCGTCGACAAACTCTTGAGGGTCCCTCTCAACTTTGGAGCCATAAAATTTGGGAGGGTTCATTCTCATAAAATCCCTCACTCTTAAAGTGGCCGAATTCACATTAGAATTCACCAGAGCTAGGACCACTCTATTGTCTTGAGCTGTTACGGCTTGAGCCAACATTTGGATAGCCGACCTAAACACCGCATTTATTACATTCTTAACCAAATGATCTATTGGAGCTTGGGGAGGAGCTTATTGATTCACATTGTAATCCTCCATCATTCTAGCATTATCCCTTCATGTATTCATATCCAGAAGACACAAGAGAAGGATTAGGAGAGAGATACTTTTAGAGTTAAACTCTAAGGCACGATTTAAGAGTAATGAAGAAGTGAAATTTCCTAAACATCTTGTAGACTCTCATTCATAAGTGTGGCATGCATCACACTTATGAACAAGACTCTACTAGTTGTGGCTTATGAGACATAATCCTAAAATCAATCAAAACTTTTTTCTCTGAGTACCATGTTTGTCACGACCCTGTGGTACCCCCTAGATGTAACAAGGTACATAGAACCCCGAAAGGCTCCATGTAAGCCACTTAGCATATCATATCATAATGTACTAGAATAATAAAGAGTTAAAGGCATTTAAAGTCTTAAAACTTTTTCCTAAAAGAAAGCAGAAGTCTAGACTTGTCTCAATAGAGCCATCTATTACAATACTTGAACAAAATAGGGCCTAGCCCATAAAACATGTCCGTAAAGGGAAGTACACGAAAGAAACTACAACATAGGAAAAAGTCATCCTGGAACCAGGATGACTCACAAACAAGCTCGAAAGATATGCAAGTCCAAGATGTATCCACTAGAATGATCACCTCGAAAACTAGACCCTACATTTGGGAGAAATGTAGGAAAATAGGGGTTAGTACAAATATGCATTAAGTATGGTAGCCATGCATAAAAAAAATTTAAAATATGCTAAAAGGAACATTTCATTTGAAAGCATGCTATTTGCCATGTTTGACCGTCATATAAGACATTAGAAGTCATAAGTCATAATCATGGACAATATAAGTTAATATCATCTTCAAAACCATTGAAATCATTTATAAGGCTTCTTGAGTAACCACAGTTTATTATTCATGCTCTTACTGTGGGAGTAATATCTTTAACCGACATAGAGACCATGTGAGCTAAAACATGATCATCCGGTGTATCCATGTCACGAACCAAGGGTACCACCTAGACCTAACACGGCGTACTTGACCCCGAAGGGAGGGTCTCATAAAGTCCTTAGCATAATTATAAATATAAATTCATAGAAATGATACGGAATTTAAAACTTTTACACTTGAAGTGAACTTTTTTTTTATAAACGAAAGTAAGAGTCTAGACCTTGTCTCAATCACCATCTAGTACAATAGAGAATACAATTAAGGTCAAAGCCTTTTTACATCTATAAAGTCTCAAAAATAGAAAGTACAATAGAAGCTAGAAAATATTAACATCTTCTCCTCGAACCATGAGGACTCACCAAGCGTAGGGAATAGTCAACCCAAGCTTCACTTGAAGAAGAAGTATGTCTCAATGACCAAAACCTACACTTATCAGAAAATGTAGAGAATATGGGTTAGCACAAATAATGTACTAAGTATGGATGCCATGCGCAAAAATACTTGAAACATGCATAAAGGGGACATTTAGTTGAAATCATGCTTTTATCAAGTTTAAAAGCCATTATGAACATTTATGAAGAAACATAAGTCAAACCAACATATAAGCAACCTAAATCCATACTAGTGCAATGCAAAGTTAAGATCCCATAACCCTACCAAATACTAAGTATCACATTCAGGCCACCAAAAAAATACATATCTTACTTTCGCCTCATCAATAACCAACATCCATGAGTAAGGAGTTATTCATGTTCATAACTTCTAACAAGTAAAGTAAACCTTAACATCCATACATATCTTACATACATAATCTGTAAGTCTTCATAACATAAGAGAACCTCACCATAACCCCCCTTAAAGTCTACTTGTCCAATGCATAAGTGAAGTCCCATACCCCCACTCATACTAAGTAGTACCTCTTAAGAAGTCATAATTAATATCCATATTCTTATCATAATTCATATTCGTATCATATAGGAAAAATAGAATTAACCGACATAGAACATATGAGCTACATGGAATCGGTGTTTTACCTCCACACCGAAAAGAGGTGTCCTACTTGCCTAAGGTCGAATGTATATTTTAGGTTTTAGGTAGATCATCTAGATAAAGACCTATGTGGAGGTTTCCATCTCATGAGATAACAATATTGGGTACCCAACTACTATCATTAAGGAACCCATCTCATACTCATATCCACTCGGTGCTAAGCATAAGTCCCGTCAAAATTCATATTAAGTCTTTACTTAAGTTCATGTTCATGAGAGAATGCACTAGGCACCCAAACCAACATACATCATAATAGCTCATAGATTCATTAGGTGAGGATGTCCTTTCAACCTTAGAATCATCAACATGTGAGCAAACCTTTCACATCATATTCATAGGGTGTTCAATAGAATGACCTTTCAATCAACACAACAAGCTTATCACAAACATACATACATACTTCATTCATAATCAAGTGGAAGGGTATAGGGAAGAAGGATCTTGCATCAATACCACAATTACACCATAGTCATAGGATCATCATTATCTAAGTGAATCACAAGTTCATATACAATCCTCATCAATATGTATAAACCCTAAAAATTTACCCTTCAAGGCTATGAATCAAGATCAACCCTAACTTATATAATTATCATATTAGATAGAGGGACATCATGATTCAACAACCTAATCAATGTAAACATAAGCAATTATCAATCTCCCATTATCAATCAAGTCATTCCATAGTTCACAATTTAGAAAGAAGGGGGAATCATGGGTCCAAGGGAGATTTTCAACAAAAACAAACAATACTCCATTATACCAATCATAAATCATCATAATCAACCATAACAAAGCATAATTAAACAATTAAAATTGTTTTGGAATGAGACCCATGACATAGATTGAAAACCCTAGGTTTGGGGGATTTGGAATCTTAAAAACATAGATTGAAGGGGATCTTTCGGTGATAGCTTCCCAAAGATGAAAAACATCCATACGTTAACTTGATTTCCACACAAAATTGGAGGAGAAAGGTTGTTTCTTGAACCTCTAGTTTGACCTTGTTCTTGCTCTTCAACGGAGTCCTAGTGAGAGAATATTTGGTGAGGAGAGTTGGTTTCTAATTTGAGTCTTGTGAGTTATGAGGTGGTAAAAGAGTGGGTTAATAGTTAATAAATACTTATATATGTCTAAATAACTAATATAAACCATCCCCACCGTTTAATAATTAAAATAGAATTTACTTAAAACACCCCACCCTTGGCCGAGCTCAAGCCTGCTTTTGCAGGAGAGGACCTACGGTCACCACCCACGAACCGTAGGTGAGCTCACGCCCCATCATGCAGGACCTTGGTTTGGGTCTGCAACCCCTCCACTTGGCCATTTCAAGCCACCCACTCACGAGACCCCACCCCGTTAGTGGGTCTACGGGCCGTACTTCTTGTTCGTGGAATGTGACTGAAACTTTTGATATTTGTGGGAGGTCTAACCTCGACTCACGAACCCCACCTACAGGGCATGAGTCCACCCACAGCTCATGGGTGGCCGTTTCGTAGGTCATGTTGTTTTTGACAGCTTTTTGGGCAGTCCCTTGGCCCTTCTCAAGGACCTTTGGGGGGACATGCCTTGACGTTTAGGCACTACGACCTTTGTACTAAGTTTGTGAAATTATCTTAGGACTTTAATCTTTACGTTCAACCCGATTTTGGCTACTAGACTACATGTTAAGCTCTAGCTTAGGTCATTAGATTTCCAGGGTGTTACATTTGCTCCACCTTGGGAACATTGGTCCTCAAATGATGATCTACACACTAAATTAGAAACTCCATACTAGCAGCCTATCATGAATGAAACATCAAAATGTGTAAAACTTACAAATGCACTATTCACTTAATGCACTATTAAAAAGGAGGAAACTTCAACTCCCTCTCAAAACATGGTAAATCCAACACAAGGAAGTAGGTACTACATCTACCAACTCAATATGCATGAAACTCATCAATTAACCTAAACATGGGAGGAACTACCTTCTCCAACTAAAGCAAGCTCAACACAACAATATGAAGCCAACATGTCATTTCATCAAAATCATAACTAAGCATGTTCGTCAAATCACCTTATGAAGTCAAATATGCAATTATCATACGAAAATGCAATCCAACATGAGGAAGATATAAATCATGATAACTCAATTTATGCTCAACATGAATTATCACATGAATATGCACAACATAAGGAAATCATGGAAAACAAATACAATACACATGACTCTCAAATATCTAAAACTCAAGAGGAATTACTTACCTCAAGCTTGAATAGGAGTAGAAGGAAAAATATGAGGATAGCGGGACTTCATATCGGCCTCATCTTCCCATGTAGCATCCTCAACTAAGTGATTCCTCCATAAAGCCTTAACGAAAGCTACTTCCTTGTTTCTCAACTTCTTAACTTGCCGGTCTGAAATCTCCACTGGGACCTCTTCATAAGAAAGACTCTCATCAACTTCCAAACCTTCTAAAGGAATGATGGATACAGAATCACCAATATACGTTTTGATCATAGAAACATGAAATACCGGGTGAACCGGAGCCAACTCATTTGGTAAGTCTAATTCATAGGCAACTTTCCCAACACGTTGCAAGATTTGATATGGGCCTACATACCGGGACTAAGCTTCCACTTCTTACCAAACCTCATCATATCTTTCATAGGTGAGACCTTTAGGTACACCGAATCACCAACTTCAAATTCTAGATCCCTCCTTCTAACATCGGCATATTACTTTTACCGACTATGGGCCGTCTTCAACCTCTCTTTAATGAGTCAAACTTTTTCAATGGCCTCATAAACTAGTTTGGGACCAATTAGAGCAAATTCACCTACTTAAAACTAACGAACCAGAGATCTACACCTCCTACCGTATAGGACTTCAAACAGAGCCATGGTAATACTTGAGTGGTAACTATTGTGGTAGAAAAACTCAATAAATGGGAGATGGTCATCCTAACTACCCTTGAAATCTATCACACATGCCCTCAACATGTCCTCTAAGGTTTAAATGGTCCGTTCCGCTTGACCATACGTTTGAGGGTGGAAAGCGGTACTAAGTTTAACATTGGTACCAAGCGCTTTTTGGAATGCCTTCCAAAAGTGTGAAGTAAATTAGGTACCCCGATATGATATGATAGATAATGGAACCCCATGTAACTTCACTATCACATTGATGTATAACTTGGCATAGTCTACCACCGAAAATGAAGTCTTAACGGGAATAAAGTGGGCAAATTTTGCCATCCTATCAACTATTACCCAAATAGAATCATGTTGCCTTCGAATACGAGGCAAACCCACAACAAAGTAAATATTCACATCCTCCAACTTCCAAGTGGGAATATCTATATATTGGGACAAACCTCCCAGTTTTTGGTGTTCGTCTTTAACTTGTTGGCAATTCAGACATTTATCCACAAAAACCGCTATATCCTTGTTCATGTCATTCCACCAATAGACTTCCCATAGAACACAATACATCTTGGTGGATCCCGGATGAATAGAATACCGTGAACCATGAGCCTCTTCTAAAATTTGCTCTCTTAAGCCATCAACATCCAGAACACATAATCTACCTTTGGTACCAAGGAACCTCATCTCTCCCTTGGGAGAGAGCCTCAACAGACTTGTTGAGAACCGATTCTTTCAGCTCCATTAATATGGGATCAAGGCCTTACTTAGACTTCACATCCACCACAAAGGACGATTCGGAATTATGATGGACCATAACTCCACCCTTGGTGGAATCCACTAGTATGACACCTAACCAGACCAACCTATGCACATCACAAAACAATTCCTTCCTCTCATCTTCTACATGAGCCACACTACCCATGGAAAATCTACTTAGGGAATCCGCAACTACATTAGCTTTTTCAGGGTTGTAAAGGATACTCATATCATAATCCTTTATAAGTTCTAACCACCTCATTTGCCAGAGATTCAAGTCTTTTTGGGTAAACACATATTGAAGACTCTTGTGATCGGTGAAAACATCTACATGGACCCCACATAGGTAGTTCCTCAATATGTTCAAAGCAAACACCACCGCCGCTAATTCAAGATCATGAGTCGGATAATTCTCTTCATGTACCTTGAGTTGCCTCGATGCATAGACAATCATTTACCATGTTGCATAAGGACAAATCCCAAACCCACTCGAGAAGCATCACAATACACCACAAACCCATCGGTACACTCCGGTAAGGTCAACACCAGAGCGGAGGTAACTCTATCATTTAATTATTGGAAGATTTTCTCACAAGCCTCCGACTTCACAGACTTAGCTTTCTTTTGAGTTAAAGCCGTCAATGGAGAAGCAATTAGGGGAAAACCCACAACAAACCTCCTATAATAACCAGCCAAACCAAAAAATCTTCTAATATCGGTAGGGTCTAGGCCAACCCTTGACCACATCCGTCTTTTTAGGATCAACCTCGATACCCATACCCGACACAATATGATCAAGGAAGGCAATCGATCTTAGCCAAAACTCAAACTTACTAAACTTTGCATAAAGTTGGTGGTCTTTAAGGACTTGCAAAACAATCCTCAAATGATCCATATGTTCACTCTCACTTCTTGAATAGATAAAAATATCGTCAATAAAAATGATCACAAACGAATAAAGATATTGCCTAAATACCATATTCATTAGGTCCATGAATGCCACCGGGCCATTTGTTAACCTAAATGACATAACCACAAATTCGTAGTGATCATACCGAGTCCTAAAGGCCGTCTTGGGAATTTCAACCCCTCTTACCCTTAATTGATGGTAAACCGAACGAAGATCTATTTTGGAGAAATAGTTAGCCCTTTTAAGTTGATCAAACAAATCATCAATTCTTGGGAGAGGATACTTATTCTTTATATTCACCTTGTTCAATTGGCGGTAGTCTATACACATCATAAGGGACCCATCTTTCTTCTTGACGAACAATAACGGGGCACCCCATGGAGAGATGCTTGGTGGAATAAAACCCTTCTCTAACAAGTCTTTGAGTTGCTCCTTCAAATCATTCAATTTGTCCGGAGCCATCCTATAGGGAGGGATGGATATGGGTTGTCTATCCGGTAAAAGATCAATGCCAAAGTCTATGTCCCATTCGGGAGGAACGCCGGGTAAGTCATCAAGAGAGACTTCGGGAAACTCACTCACCACGGGGACCGACTCTAAAGAAGGGACCTTGGACCCAACATTCATAACCCTAACAATATGATACATGCACCCCTTGGAGATCATTTTTCTAGCTTTTAGACATGAAACAAATTGAACTCTAGGAATAGAATTCCCCCCTTTCCACTCTAAAATTGGCTCTTTTGGAAATTGAAATTTGACACCCAGGTCCTACAATCTATTGAAGCATAACATGCATGCAAACAATCCATGCCCAAAATTACATCAAAATCAAGCATGTCTAATTCTACCAAATCAACCAAAGTGACTCTATGAGACATAGAAATTGGACAACTCATATAGACTCTTTTTGCCACTACCGAGTCACCAACCGGTGTAGACACCGAAAAAGGTTCTTCTAACACCTCAAGGAGTACTTCAAATTTCATAATCACAAAAGGTGTAACAGATGATAAAGTGGCACCGTGGTCTAGTGATGCATAAACATCAATGGAAAACACTTGTAACATACCTGTTACCACATCCGAGGAACTCTCTTGGTCACCTCGGGATTGAAGAGCATAAAAGTGATTCTTCTTGGGAGCATCGGAATTTGAACCACTAGGAGGGACTTGCTTGCCCTCTCTTCCTTAAGCCCTTAGAATAGGACAATCTCTCTTCATATGACCGCTCTTCCCATAACTAAAACAATCATCCATGCCAACTAGGCAATTACCCTCATGCTTCATACCATACTTTGCACAAGTAGGTCTATCAACATAGGAACCACCACTAATACCTCCTTGTGGCTTAGTGTTAGACACCCTATCTTTATTGAACCTTGGAGCACTAGAAGAGCCTTGGTTGGAGAACCTCCTCTTAAACCTTGGTTTACCCTGCATCTAAATTTACCCTTTGGAAGAATTCCCATCATCGGTCCTTGCCCTCTTCACTTCTCTATTAACTTGCTTGAGCTTTTTTTCCTCAATTTGTTCGGCATGAACCATAATATGTGAAATATTCATACTATGGATGAGCATTGCAGAACGACATTCATTGACTACCAAGTCGGATATTCCCATAACAAATTTGTTCATCTTGGCCCTAGAGTCCGCCACTAAGGTTGGAGCATACTTAGACAATTGGGTGAACTTAAGGCTATACTCATTCACACTTATACCTCCTTGGCGAAGGTTGATGAATTCTTATATCTTTCGTTCCCTCAACTCTAGGGGGAAAAACCTATCAAGGAAGGCCGACTTGAACAATCCCCAATCTACCGGGCCCGCTCTTATGGGTCTCTTATCCTTCCATTACTCATACAAAACTTGAGCCACATCCTTCAATTGGTAGGTGGCTAGTTTCGCCTTCTTTTGTGGAGACACTCTTGTAGCATCAAGCACCTTAAACACTTTATCAATAAACCCTTGTGGGTCTTTATCCAGTTTGGAGCCATAGAACATAGGGGGATTCATTCTTGTGAAATCCCTAATTCTTAAAGCGGTTGTACTTGCATTGGGGTTCACATGTGCTCTAGCATTCCTAGTAGCTTGAGTCGTTAAAGCATGAGTCAATGTTTGGAGAGTTGACCTTATTCCCATATTTGTCATTAATTCCTCATCATTAGGAGTTTAAGGCCCTTGAGGTCCTTGGGGACCTTGGGGAGGAACCTTCTCATTCACAATCTCCTCTTCCATCCTTCTTGATGTCGCCCTTCTTGTAGTCATATCCTATATGCACAAGAAAAAGGTTAGGACAAAGACTTAACAGAGTTAAAACTCTAAGGCACGACTAAAGAGTAATGAAACAAGTGAAAGTTCCTACACATCTTATAGCCTCTCATTCATAAGTGTGGCGCGCTTCACACTCATTAACAAGACTCTACTAGACGTGGTTCATGAAACATCATCCTAGAATAATTTTAAACCTTGTGCTCTGATTACCAAGTTTGTCACAACCCAAGAGGACCACCTAGATGTAGCACGGCGTACTTGACCCCGAAGATGGATCTCATACAAGCCCTTAGCATAATTATAATCATAGAGTCATAGAAATGATGCAGAATTTAAAACTATTACAATCGAAGTCAACTTCTTTTTCATAAACAAAAGTAAGAGTCTAGACCTTGTCTCAATCACCATCTAGTACAATAGCGAATACAATTAGGGTCAAAGCCCTTTTACATCAATAAAGTCTCAAAAATAGAGAGTACAATAGAAGCTAGAAAATATTAACATCTTGTCGCCGAACCATGAGGACTCACCAAGCCTAGGGAATAGTCAACCCAAGCTTAACTTGAAGAAGAAATATGTCTCAACGACCGAAACCTCCACTCATAAGAAAATATAGAGAATATGGGTTAGCACAAATACTGTACTAAGTGTGGAACCATGCACAAAATACTTGAAACATGCATAAAAAGAACATTTAGTAATCATGTCTTTATCATGTTTTAAATCCATTATGCACATTTATGAAGAAACATAGGTCAAACCAACATATAAGCAACCCAAAGCCATACTAGTGCATTGCAAAGGTAAGATCCCATAACCCTATAAAATACTAAGTATCACATTTAGGCCACCAACAACATACGTATCTTACTTTTGCCTCATCCATAACCAACATACATGAGTAAGGAGTTATTCATGTTCATAACTTGTAACAAGTAAAGTCAACCTTAACATCCATACATATCTTACACACATAATCCATAAGTCTTCATAACATAAGAGAACCTCACCATAACCCGTCTTAAAGTCTACTTGTGCAATGCATAACTGAAGTCCCATACCCCAACTCATACTAAGTAGTACCTCTGAAGAAGTCATAATTAAAGTCCATTTTCTTATCATAATTCATATTTGTATCATATAGGGAAAATAGCATTAACCGACATAGACCATGTGAGCTACATGGAATCTAGTGTTCTACCCCCACACCGAATATAGGTTTCCAACTTGCCTAAGGTAGAACATACATTTTAACTTTTAGGTGGATCCACTAGCTTAAGACCTATGTGGGAACATAGTTATAGGATAAGGAGATTGCTTATAGAAACCCTAACTACTAACGTGGAGGTTTCCATCTCATGAGATAACCAAATTGGGAACCCAACTACTAGCGTGAAGGAACCCATCTTATACTCATATCCACTCGGTGCTAAGAATAATTCTATTTAGAATTCATATTAATTCTTTACTTAAGTTTATGTTCATGAGAGAATGCACTAGGCACCCAAACCAACATACATCATAATAACTCATAGTTTCATTAGGTGAGGATGTCCTTTCAACCTTAGAATCATCAACATGTGAGCAAACCTTTCACATCATATTCATAGTGTGTTCATGAGAATGACCTTTCAATAAACACAATAAACTTATCACAAACATACATACATACTTCATGCATAATCAAGTGTAAGGGTATAACGGAAGAAGGATCTTGCATCGATACCACAATTACACAATAGCCATAGGATCATCACTATTTCAGTAAATCACGTGTTCATTTACAATCCTCATCAGTATGTATAAACCCTAACAAGTTGCCCTTCAAGGCTTTGAATCAAGATCAATTCTAACTTCTATAATTACCACATTGGATAGAGGGACATCATGTTTCAATAACTTAATCAATGTAAACATAATCAATTATCAAGCTCCATTCATCAATCAAGCCATACCATAGTTCACAATTTAGAAAGAAGGGGGGTATCATGGGTCCAAGGGAGATTTTTATCAAAATACAACAATACTCCATTATTCCAATCATAAATCATCATAATCAACCATAACAAAGCATAATTAAATGATTAAATTTTTTTGGATGGAGACCCATGACATAGATTGAAAACCCTAGGTTTAGGGGATTTGGAATCTTAAAAACATAGTTTGAAGGGGACCTTTGGGTGATAACTTCCCAAAGATTAAAAACATCCATACCTTAGCTTGATTTTCACACAAAATTGGATGATAAAGGTTGTTTCTTGAACCCCTAGCTTTACCTTGTTCTTGCTCTTCAATGGAGTCCTAGAGAGAGAATTTTTGGATAGTAGAGTTATTTTCTAATTTGAGTCTAATGAATTATAAGGTTTAAAAGAGTTGGTTAATATTTAATAACTACATATATATGTCTATATAACTAATATAAAATGTCCCCACCGTTTAATAATTAAAATAGAATTTACTTAAAACACCCAACCCTTGGTCGAGCTCAAGACAACTTTTGCATGAGGGGACCTATACCCACCACCCAAGGACCGTAGGTGGGCTCACGCCCCTTCCTGTAGGTACGTGATTTGGGTATGCAGTCCCTTCTCTTGGGCATCTCAAGCCACCCACTCGCGATACCCTACCAACGGGGTGTGAGTGGGTCTACGGTCCGTACTACCTGTTCGTGGAATGTGATTGAAACTTTGGACATTTGGGGGTGATCTAACCTCGACTCATTACTCCCACCTACGGGGTGTGAGTCCACCCACGCTCATGGGTGCCCCTTTCGTAGGTCATGATTTTTTTGACAGCTTTTTGGGTAATCCCTTAACCCTCCTCAAGGACCCTTGGGGGTCCTTGGGGGGTCATGCCTTGACGTTTAGGCACTATAACCTTTGTACTAAGTTAAGGAAATTATCTTAGGACTTTAATCAGTACGTTTAACTGCATTTAGGCTACTAGACTACCTGTTAAGATCTACCTTAGGTCATTAGATTTCCGAGGTGTTACAATCCCACACAAAAGATGGTTGTTCTACTTGCCTAAGTTAGAACCATGAACTACTAGCTGAGGCAGATCGACTAGCTAGATAACCTATGGGGGAACATAGTTTATGGGATATGGAGAATGCTACTAGAAACCCAACCTCTACTAATGGGAGAGCTTTCATCTCATAAGACCTATTCTAAAAACCAGGTCTCAATTAACGGGAGAGCTTCCACCTCATTGTCAATATCCACTCAGTGCTAAGCATAATTACCACATAATACTTATTAAGTCTTACTCAACTCATGTATCATGGAAGTATTTCCTTTACAATCAATCCAAGTTAGTTCATTAGGATAGCTCTTATTCATTGATTCAATTAGGTGAGAATAGCCTTTCAACCTAAGAATCCTTTCTATGTGAGAAGACCATTCACATCATGGTTGTAAATGTTTCATGAGAATAACCTTTCAACAAAATAACAACACAATTAACATTGAAACTTACTCTCAAAGCACCCTGAAAGCATATACATAAGTTTCATAAGATCATGCATGAACTCACACTTTGCCCTTCCAAGGTTCAAAGCCATTATCAATCACCAAATCTAGAAATTTAGCATTAGATAGAAATTTCATCATAATTTCATGTAATTCTATCAATTCATAGACTAGATCATAATAAATCCTCTTTCACAATGAACAACCCAACCTATGAGATCACAATTTGGAAGAATACGGGGGTTTACATGGGCTCATAAACGAAACATAATTAAAGTATGGAAGATCATCAATTCATGCATATTTAAACACAATTAACAATTAAAATAAGTAAATCAAAGAACACATGGTGAATGAAGAAAACCCTAGCTATTTGGCTAATTCTACCATTTGAAATTGAAGATTTTGAGAGGGCTCCATGGGTGAAAGCTACCCATGGATAAAACCCACCATACCTCAAGTCCTATTTATTATCTTCAATAGAGAAACCTGACCCATAGCTTGAAACCCTAGGTGTAATCCTCTTCTTCTTGTTCAAGTTCTAGAGAGAGAATATTTGAGAGGATTTTGGTCTTTCTTTTGGGAATTGGAAGAATGAGTTAAAGTGGGGAGAATTTGGGGTTAAGAGGGTTTATATATGGGTTCTAAATGAAGGCAAAATGACACCTTTTCAATTAAATTAACATCGAAAAAGACTTACATGCCCCTAAAATAACTGCTCAGACACGAACCACAGACCCCCCATGGATGGACCGCTGATGGACCTACGGTCTGTCTTACACATCCTTCACTAGATACAATGATTTTAAACCAACGACGAAACCCTGGACCACGATAAATAGACCGACCCACGGTTCATAGGTCCCCACTTTTGTCCATGCTTGGACTTTCTCCTTGTCACCCATCCACAGACGCTAGTCGACGGACCGTGGTCTGACTCACGGGCCGTCCTGGTGAATCATCTTTTGGACATCAGAGACCCTTATTTTTGGGGTTCCAGAAATTTGGCTAAGTATCAACCGACGTACCTCACCTACGATTTGTGGTTGGCCATCGTGGTTGTAACCTCCAATTTCCCCCTGCCTGGTTTATTTATCTATTTCGGATACGGGGTGTTACAAAGGGATAAGGAGATTCTAACTAGAAATCCGGGCTCAACTAACGTGAGGGCTTCCATCTCAAGAGATTTCTTCTGGAAAAACGTCTTCTACTTACGTGAGGGCTTCCAGCTCATACCAATATCCACTCAGTGATAAGAATAAATTCCATAGAGTAGTTATTAAGTTTTGACTTAACTTATCATTAGGAGACATGGGTGACCATCTCTTGTCTTATCATAGGATAGCTTGTTAGAACATGCATCCATGATCACTTTTAATCTTTGATTCAATTAGATGAGAAAGTCTTTCAACCTAAGAACCCTTATTATGTGCGAAAACCTTTCACATCATACTAGTATATGTTTACGAGAATATCCTTTTAAAAATGCAACAGCAACATCATCATTGGTACTTTACTCTCAAAGTACCCTAAAAATAATTGCATAGATTTCATAATAAAATGCATAAGATCATAATTTACCTCTCGAGGTTCAAAACCCACTTTTTATCATCAAAACTTAGAAAAATAGGTTAGATATTAATTTCATCATAAATTAATGTAAATCTAGTAATACATGTTTAATTTCATAAAACTCCCCCTTTACAATAAAAATCCCATATCACATCATTGGTAACTGGAAAACACGGGGGTTACATGGGTTCATCGGGGAAATCATCATAAAATCATAATTATTCATCAATTCATGCACAATAGAACATAATTAAATCATTTAAATAAATTTTGAAGAGGACCCATGGCAATTGAAGTAAACCCTAACAAATTGGGGATTTATACCTTTTAAAGTAGGAGAATTTTAGAACTCCATACATTACTAGTAAAGACCAATGAAATTGAAGCGTGGAAGTTTGCTCTTGAACCCTACCTTGAATCTCCTTCTTCTTCTTCAAATTCAATTGAGAGAAATATTTTGGAGAGAGGATTTGATCTTCTTTTGGGATTCTGGAATAATGAAGTAAATGAATGGAATTTGAGGGTTAAAATGCTTATATAGGGGTCTTAGAATTAGGCAAAACGACATAGTATAGAAATAAAATATTTTGGAAAAGACCTAACTACCCCTTAAAATAATTTTCAGCCTACGACCGACGGACCATGGTCGACGAATCGTGGACAGGTCGACGGGCCATCCTGCATAACCATGAATAGATACAGAGAGTTAGGGCTGACATACAGACCCCTAGACCATGGACCGTAGTCTTACCGATGGTCCATTGGTCAGGCAGTGGTTCCTGCCTTTGACAACTCTTTGGGTGGCCAAACCACAAACCTACCTACGGTCCGTGGTCCAACCTACGGGCCATTGTTGGCCCTCTTAGATGGCATCAGGAAGTTTAGAAAAATTCTTCTAATCCCTTTCTCGAACCAGATGTGTCAGATTATCTCCCCCTTGGGAGCACTGGTCCTCAAATGAGACTCTAGGCATCTTAAGGAAAGTAGGAACCTATCCTAATAACCCAGAATGCATGTAATAACATAAATGCACAAAAATTAAGGATGAAACATCAACTCCAAGCTAAACATACTAAATGCATCATATGGAAGGTAGGAACTACATCTTTCAACCAAATATGCATGAACTTCAATATTTCTCATCTTCAAGGAGGAACTACCTTCTCCAAGATAAAAGCAAGCTCAACACAATCTCATGGATCCTATATGCACTTCAAACTCAATAGCATAGCTAAAACATGTTCATCAATTCATCTCATTAAGTCTATAGGAAACTCATACTCACTGCACACCAACATGAGGAAAATGAATCATATAAACTCTTTCTCTTCAAAACACAAGTTTTTCATGAACATGCATAACATAAGGAAATCATGGAAATACACAAAAAAAAACATGACCCAAAAACATTAGACAAACAAAGAGGAACTAATTACCTCAAGTTAGAGTAGGATTAGAAGTAAAATGATGATGATATTGGAACATCATATCGGCCTCGGCCTCCCAAGTAGCACCCTCAACTAAATTATTCCTCCATAAAACATTCACAGAAGCAACCTTTTTGTTTCTACACTTCTTAACTTGTCAGTCTAAGATCTCAACCGTAACTTTCACATATGAAAGATTCTCCTTTACTTCAAAACCCTCTAAAGGAACTATTGATGTTGGATCTCCAACACACTTTTTCAACATAGAGACATGGAAAACAGAATGCATCGGTGCCAACTCATTAGGCAAGTCAAGTTCATAGGAAACCATACCAACAAGTCTCGAAATTTCATATGGGCCTACAAAATAGGGACTAAGCTTCCCTATCTTACCCAACCTCTTCACACTCTACATAGGTGAGATTTTCAAGTAAACCCAATCATGAAAATCAAATTCAAGATCCCTTCTTCTAACATCGGTATATGAGTTGTGCCGACTTTGGGCCGTTCTTAACCTCTCTCTAATGAATCGAACAATTTCAATAGCATCATGAACCGATTCGGGACCTATTAGGGAAACTTCACCCACCTCAAACCAACCTATTGCAGATCTACACCTCCAACCCTAAAGAGTCTCAAATTGAGCCATGCCAATAATTGAGTGATAACTAAAGTTATAGGCAAACTCAATCAATGGCAAATGGTCATCCCAATTACCCTTAAAATCAATAACACAAGCTTTTAACATATCTTCCAATGTTTTGACAGTACCCTCCGCTTGCTGATACACTCAAATTACACCTCCCTAAAGAAGCATAAGAGATCGTTATCAAGTAAAGAACCCAACTTGTAGGTTGGGGGTCGATCCCACGAGGAAAATGGTTTAGACTTTACTTTAACCAACAATTATATTCAATTAGTCAAATTACTTCCAAAAAAACAAGTAATTAAAGGAGGGGGGGGGGGGTTGTGAAACAAATTGTAAGAATTCAATAAGTAATAAGTAATCAAAAGTCAATTTTAGGTCGTTATCAA
>JAJOOO010013044.1:0-19654 GCA_029582685.1 Solanum piurae
TTATACAATTCTGTGTATAAAGCGAGAGAGGCAAGCACAGAGGGAGCGAGCGAGACAGGGAGAGTGGCGAGCGAGAGTTTGAGGGAGAGAGGCGACTGACAAACAGTTTGCTACAGGACACAATTAAATCAAAGTGTGGTTATATCATTTAATTTGAATTAATAGTTTGCCATTATGTACAATTTTCCCTATTTTTAATCCTCACATTCTATTTTTTTCCATTATTAAAAAAAGTTTTATGCTTTATGGATGCAGGTGTACTAAAATATTAAAAAGAATAGGAATGTTGAATGAGAAATTATCTCATTGTATTGAAATTAATTAATTTTTTGTTTCATTATTTCTGCATATTAGAAGGTTTGGTTTTAGTCTTTGAAAAAAAGAATACGTTTATTCTAATATTATGGAGCACACTAACCAATAGATTAGTTACAATAAGAATGAGAAAATATCAAGTGAAAAGTTTTTATATATACAATAACGCCACACAATTTAACATGGGACACACGTGTTCAGGACTAGTTACCTTAAAAGTATGAACTCCTAACTTAAATGTTAAATTACTATAATATCCCTAACTTAGGTTGTGACTTTTTCGATGAGTTGTGACTTTTTCGATAAGTTGTGACTTTTTTAAAGGGTTGTGATTTTTTGATGAGTTGTGACTTTTTCAACAAGTTGTGACTTTTCCAAAGGGTTGTGACTTCTCGGAAAGATCACTCTTTCGATGAGTTGTGACTTTTTCGATAAGTTGTTATTTTTTTCAAAGGGTTGTGATTTTTCAGTGCGTTGTGACTTTTCCAAAGAGTTGTGACTTTTTCAATATGTTGTGACTTTTCGAAAGGGTTGTGACTTCTCGAAAAGGTCATGACTTTTCAGATAAGACACAAAAAACACTTGTTCATACTACCCTTTGTTGTGTATAAATAGAGGAGCTTCCTCTCATTTTTCAACCACAATTTTTTTAAATCTCCTACTCTTATTCTTGCATTTAAAAAAAAATTGTGTCATTTATTGTCGTTGAGTGAGTTCGAAGTTTAGCGGAATATTAGGTAACACTATTCAGATGAAGTAAATCGTTCTTTCCTAGGAGGGTGCATTCCATAACCTCGAGTAATTTTGATGATATAATAATTATATTTTTGCTTAATATATACATTAGTATGTACTGTTCCACTATATGAAGTTAACATGATGTAGTCTAATTCATTTGTTTTTGTTAATAATTTCTCTTGTGATGTAAATATATGCTTTTGAACATCTTTTTCCAAAATTATTAAACTTCTCAAGAGTGAAAATATGTGAATATATATGAATCATTAAAAAATTTATCAATTACAAAATAAATGATATATTTAGTAATATGGAATAAACATTTTCATTTTGTCCCTACAATAAATTAAAATCTAATAACTATAAGAAAAAAATCGTAACATTAATTAAAAGTCCTATATATTTATGTAAGTATAAAATTTGTTAAAAATACATCCATTGCGCTATTATAACTTTAGTTATAACATTATAAACTCTCTTAGTTATTACTAATTATTGCAAACGTTATTCACACTATTTAACATTCTTTAGTTATAATATTATGAACTCTCATATTTATTACATTAATTATTTCTATCTTTCATCTTTTCTTGTATTAGCTTTTGACCAATAATTTTTCATATTATTACACCGCCCCTATATATGTGATAACACGATATTGTTATTTTTTCTTGGATGAATCATGCTTGATTGAATAAATTAAAAATCGTTTACAAGTATATGAACTACATCTTTGTTGGGTATAAGATAAACATGTGATTATATATATGATTTCACAGATAGAATATATTATTTAATTTTAATTTTTAGTTTTTTCGGTAAAAAAAAAGAAAACTTTTCTCAGTTAACTATGGACAGTCAAATAACTATCTTTGATTTATGTATACAGTGAATCGAGAAGTCAAATATGAGAGCCAACAACAAGAACGTCATTTATTATGTTATAACTTATAAAATATAAATTAATATACAAAGATTAGTTCTAAAAAATAAAATGTAGTTGTTCTCTTCACATATTCATATGGTATCTAAACAGTTTAACGTGGAATACACGTGCAAAGCACATCTGGTTAGATGACAAGAAAAATACACAACAAATATCGTCTATAAGATGATATTACTGAAATACGACTAATTACATGATTGAACCTCATCAAATTGAAATAAATATATGTATTTTTGCATTTAACTAATAAAAATTTTCATTGATCATCTCCGAAGTTTCACATGAATAAGAGATACATATGACAATCCACATTGAACATTCACAAAAGAATCTGCAATATTATTTTGTGCAAAACTTATTATTCAAATCTTCACTTAAATAAGCAATACTATTTAAATTTTAAAATATATTTTCTGAATTAGTAATCACGTGCAACGCACGTGTGAAAAAACTAATATTATTAAAAGTGGAAAGCTCCAAAGTATAAAGTTGATTTACCATTTTATCCTTATACTAAATTAAAATATTATAGAATATTTACTTAATTAAATAGTAATCATTTATCATAAAGTAAAGTCCTCTTGTTTTAAAATAAATATTAACAAGTTGAACATATTAATATTAGCCTATACTTAATTAGAAGAACTTTTAATCTTCATATACTTAACTGCCAACCTTCTATCAACCTACGTTTTCATCTCCTTTGTGAAATTTTATCTTATTTATTTATTAATTGTAGTCTTTTCGCTTTTCAGTTTCTTCTCCTCAAAGTATACTAGGAATGTATTGAGAAAGAGAGCAAAATTTGAGGGCTTTATCTCTCTCGGAGCTTAATGAGGCTACAAGGAATTTCAATAGATTGTTAAATATTTGATATGAACTTTCTTTTGCGGAAATTACATTGTTCATACATGATTAAAATGATAACTTATTTATATATCGTAGATATTGAAGTCCTTTGTTATAAATTTCTTGCTTTTTATAAGATCATAGATGTTGCAATTTAGAGATTTGGCAGAAAGAGGTAAAATTTGATTGGAATCAAAAGTGCTCGAGATAAATCATATTTGTGCCTACTTAATAAAAAATTTGTAGAGGCACATGAGATCGTCATTTGGGCCAGGAATCAGGATCTATTGGTAAAACTATTTTTTTCCCCCTGCATTTTAACTCAAAAGTTTCACTGTCATTTTTAAAACGAAAAAAGGCCAAAAATACTCTTGAACTATAGAAAAAGGTCTAAAAATACCCTCCATCCATCTATTTTGCTAAAAATATCCCTCCATTCACCTTTATGGCTCACATCTACCCTTGAAACTAACAATTCTTTCTTTATTTTATTTTAAAAAAAATATTTATTATGTGTTATTTTTTTATTGGATAGAATGAAAAAACCTCACACCCTCACCAAATGACATGGCAAATCAGATGAACTAAATTTAATTTACAAATTAGAAAATAAAAAAGGGCTAAGAACTTGAAATGGAGAAGAGATAAAAGTGAACTGAAAGATTCAATTTTTTTTTGGCAACTATTTTTTATCAAAAAATTATACTTATTTGTGTCACATTTATATTTACTAGTGTTATGAAAGTTAAAATATTTAAATGGTTGTTAAAACTATATTGCTGGAATAAATGTGGGATTATCTCCATTGCCGGGATAAATGGAGATAATCAGAGAAATTTTTATCACTTGACATTGTGCAGCTTGCAATATATATCACCATCAAAATACTCCATTGATTACCAACGACTAAAAGTATGGAATCAAAAACTACCATCATCCACAAAGCTTCCCATCTATTCTCCTTTACCAAATAGGCATTGTTATCAGATAAGCTTATGACCAAATTCACCTGTAGCCACACCAAAATCGATATTTAGGTTCAATTAATCCTAGAGACAGAGGAATTTGGGGGTAAGATTCAATAGAGAAACAAGATTAATGGTTCTATGTCCAATCTTCTTCATTTATTCCGGCAATATATATATTTTCAAAAACCAACAAAAAAATTCAATTTTTATAACTTTAGTAAGTATAAGTTTTTTTATAAAATTTGGTTTTCGGAAAGTTGGTATTTTGTTGGATCTTTAGTTCACTTTATTTCCTTTCATTATCCAGATCTTAACCTTTTTTTTTATTTGTTACTATGTAATTTTTAGGTCATCTTGTTTGCCATATCAACTTTGGTGGGGTGAGATTTTTTATTTTACCCAATAAGAAATAACACAAAATAAATAATTTTTAAAAATAAAATAAAGAAATGACTGTTAGTTTTAAGGGCAAAAGTGAGCCAAAAAGATGAATGAAGGGGTATTTTTAACTCAATAAATGGATGAAAGGTATTTTTAGACCTTTTCCTATAGATTGAGGATATTTTTGGCCCTTTTCCGTCTTTAAAATCCTTCAAATTGTTGAAGTCATTCTTGAATAATTTATCTTATAATATAATAATACTAGTAAAATTATCTGCGCTTTGTGTGGAAATTTGATATCACAAAATTTATAAAATAATACTTAAAACCTGTCACTCATTAAAACTAACACACTTATTGTCTTACATACAAGATTACGTAGTAGCGTACATTAATAATGTAAAAGAAAATGATAATTATAACATATTATCATTTATCCTTCAATCAATCATCTTTAATTTGATTTTGTAATTTATCCTTTTGCATCCAAAAAGTGTTACTATTTGATATTTTTGGAAAATTAGATGAACATCAACATGAGATATTAAATTTTCTAATAAATAAATAATCTTTATCTGTACTAACAAATACTTATATACAATAACTTTACAGAAAAATAAACAACAAAGTTTAAAATATGTACTCAAAAACAACAATTGATATCATAAGCATAAATTAATGACTGTAATTTTTTTTTCCAGGATCTATAACATTAATAGAATAAAACAGAAAGGAAAAAATTGAGTCCACTGAATGCACATTGTCCCCTTAAAGAAATTATTTTCCTCTAGTATCCGAGGTTTAAAGGAATAGATCCTCTCAGGATGGAACGATTCTATTCACATGTGTATTGATACGAAAATAGTGGTGTCAGTGAGCCACTAAACAGGAGCAACGTACACAAATATTTAAAGAAAGAAGAAGAAGAAGTGACTTAATAGTATTAATGTACAAAATATAATACTCTACAAAAGTAAATAAATAAACAATTCATTTATATATTTTTTTAAAACTAAACTATGCTTTAATAGTATTAATGTACAAAATGTAAAAAGACCGCTCCATATAAATATTGGATATATATATATATATATATAAATGAAAATCTAACAAGACTTATCCAAAAAGAAATGTAAGAAAAAAAATGTTTCATTTTCATTCAACAATTATCGTGTTCCTAATATCAAATGGGCAATACTCTTTAAGTTCAAAACAATTCAAACATTAAAGCAAATGAAGAGACAAAATAGTGTTAATATATCATTTATGTAATGGGAAGTGCTAAATGGCAAGAAAATTATGTCAGAAAATTTGGCCAGAATTTGGTGAGAAAATTAAAAAAACTATAATATATTTTTTTTAAAAATAAACTGATTTTTTTTAATTTTTAGTGAAAAGGTATTAAAGTTAAAAGGGTAAAAATATTTAAAAAAGGAAAATAACATAGATAAAATATTCTAACCAAATTTTGACCATATTTTCTGGCCAAAAAGATTTTTCCTTATGTAATTTAATGAATAGTAAATATAAAAGTAGAGATTTAAGCATCTGAGGTGAAGAGTGAAAGCTACATATTGTTGGAGGCAAAAAAGGAGGAATCAAGTTAACATCGGAAATAGTTGAAAAAAAAACATGCTTGACTTTGTAGATATTGAAATTTTGTGGAACACTATAAGATGCGTTTAATTTGAGTTGGGACTCTACAAATTGTGTTCAACTCAAATTAGGATTCTTGGAGGCTACTCAACCCTAAACCCTAGTTTATGCCTATATAAAGGGTACTAAATTCTCTCAAAAATTCCATAAATAGATCGAGATCTAGATCTAGAATATTCCGCAAATTGATGGAATATTCATATAGAGAGGTCAAATCTAAATCATCCTAGTTCGAGAAACACGCCACTAACGGCCCTCGAATCATGGATAAATCTTATGAGAGGAGAATCAAGGGAGGAACAAAATTATACCCGCAATCTTGATGAATAAAATTATGTTTCTTCATATTTTTTTGTGATTGTAATTTATTTTCTGTCACTTTAAAATTTGTTGCAAACACACTTTTTCGATTTTCAGTAATTTTATCTTGGGAAACTTACATAAATATACTATAATAAAAAAATATTTACCATTTATAGCAATAACATTTTTTTCCCACTTGATCACTTTTAATACATGTATAATACAATTTTAATACATATTACAAAGAACAATTTATTATTCACGCATAATACAAGTTTTATTGATGGATAATACATTTATCACACATTTTAATACACTTATAATACAATGTGTCAACTTCTTACCAAACAAGCACAATATATTTTTAAAAATAATTATCATACATATATATTGCATACTTAATTCACTTTTAATACATATTGCAGATTTAACATACTATTGTTATATATTGCTATAAATGGTAATAAATAAAAAGTATCGCTAAAATCAGTAATTATTTATTAAAAGGCACCCATCCAAGTAATTTTTCCTATTATCTTACGTTAATTCTTTTTTCTCTTAAATGTCAATTTCCATTTATGTTGTAATTTTAAATAACGTATATGCTTAAATATGAATACCCAACAATCGTTCCATATCCCAAATGTCCCGATTTATTGAGGAATTTCTCTATTGATAAATTGTGTTCATGTTTGTTTTTTGAGTAAATTTTAGGAATATCAAACATAAAAATCTATTAGTGCTCAATAACTACAGTTTTGCTATTTACGTTCTATAGCAAACATTGTTTGCTATGAAGCATCTGATTTGTATAAATCGCGGTGATTTATATAAATTGGGCATCCGTGTCTATGAAATGAAAATTGCATTTGTATGTATATGTTCTTTGTGTTAGACTAGAGTGGGGAACAATATTAGGGGAGAGAGAGAGGTGAGCGAGAGAGGGTAGAGAGTGGAGAGAGGTGAATTGTATATGTATATCAGTTAGATAATTGTATATATGTAACTACTATGTATATGTATCAATGGTTGCATTGTATATCTGCATAAAATTTGAATTTGTTATAATTGAATCGAGTTTAAAGATTTGCATTTTTATATCAAATCTCTCCATCACTTTATACAAACACAAATTGTACATTGTGTCTGTATAATTTGTGTTTGTATAGAGAGAGAAAGACAAAAGAGAACTTGACAGGGAAAGATTTGTATTAGTATAATTATAAGTTTACATGATAGAGAGACATGTATTTGTATCTGTATATACAGTCTCTCTCATTTTTTACAACACAATCACAATATATACATTTGTGTTTGTATATAAGTGAGAGAGGTGAGAGAGAAAATTGAGAGTGACGAGCGAGATTCAGAGGAGAGAGGCGAGGATGACAATGTGTTTGCTACGAGTTTGAATTAAATGTAACTGTAGCTATAACATTTTTTTTGAATTAATAGTTTGCTACAATGCACAATTTTCTCTTAAATTAATTGAGTATTTAACATCCAATTTAGCTATTCATAAATTATACCGAAAGCACTATAAATTCATCTCATATTAATATAATAATGAAATATATCTTAAAATGTTACCTAAAGTTCATGCAATTTAACTCTTAAAAAATGAAACTTGATAAATATTTATATACTTAAAATAAATCACTACCTCCCAACATATCATGAAAATTTTATACTAACACTCACTTTCTATGATATATATATATATATTGATACTGACTTTTATTTAATTAGGGAAAGGAGAAGGAAACCTCCGATGATGTATCACTTAAATAAATCTTTCTGGCTACGCGAACAAGAAAACCTGGTCAAGCAAACAAGGACATTGATGAAGATATAATTATATTTCTTGTAATGACTTTTGAGGTCATTTCTGAGTTTTTGTGTGCTTTTACTATTTCCCCCTTCCCTTAGCTTTCTTATAACTTTTGTGTGGTGGTTGGATGACACGCTTCCTGAGGTGATTGGTTGAGTTTGGTGCGAGTTTTTCAATTTTGGAGGCTTTATGCTTGAAGGAATTGACTTTAGTCAACATCCAGAGATTTTGATGTCAGATCAAAATTTCGTCAATTCCATCAGCTCCACAAGGGTCATTTTGTTCTAGTGTAATGATCACTTCGGGTTTCAAGGCTTTTATTTGGAGTTGCTATCATTAGGCATTTTAGCTTTGCCCAAAGTTTGACTTTGGTCAAATTTCTTGGTGAACATGCTCAAAATGGAATTTCATTAGCACGTTTAGCTATGGAATGTTGAGTTTGGTCTAGAACGATATTTGGTTTGGTTCCCGAGGTAGTCAGGATAACTTTGTGGCGTTTAGCATTTTATTAGGTAATTCTTTGAAAGTGTTGACTATGGTCAACATTTTGATGAGATGACCTTGATTGGTTGTTTCGTTGATTTTGTTGAGTCTGGAATGTCGTTTTCAGCTAGGTAGCATATTTGGTTTGCGTTGATGGGGTTCCGAATGAATTCTGAACCCTCGATGGCGGATTTTGGCCTTCTTGAGAACTGTTGATGCAGTGTTGCTAGTGTAGCTATGCAACAATGCTCCTCTCTTTGCATTCGCTGCTCGCGGGGAGGCCGCCGCGTTCATGAAGGGTAAATGATTGACAGTTTTTAAATGAGATGTTGGCAGCTTGCATGTCCCATTTTTGGAGATAGTTAAATTGCAATTTTAGGATCAATTCTTGACGGATTTGGACGATTCTTGTTGAAGCGCGTCAGGGAAGTTCGTGGACAAGTTTTGAGTTCGTTAAATCTTCTGTTCCTCTTGGTAATTCCCGTGAGTTTCTCTTTTATTCAATGTTTTAGCTCTTTTTAAACTAAATTAATGGTGGGGCTGCCATTTTTAAGGAACAACTTCCTAGAGCAGTTTGGGGCATCATGAGGTAGTCGATGTGCGGGTCCCATACTTATATTTTTGGGTTTCTTTTCTATTTTGAATTCCTTGATTGATTTTAGTATTGTTGTGTTTGTTTTTGCATTCTCTTGGCGATGTTGGTAGCTTTGCAT
The DNA here is from genome assembly GCA_029582685.1 of Solanum piurae. Classification (NCBI taxonomy): domain Eukaryota; kingdom Viridiplantae; phylum Streptophyta; class Magnoliopsida; order Solanales; family Solanaceae; genus Solanum; species Solanum piurae. The sequence goes on from JAJOOO010013044.1 coordinate 9,184, forward strand.
CACTCCGAGGCTCTTCGGAAGGGAAATGAGCACGAGTAGTGTTTGTGTGCGGTTTTAGGCCTTGAGGAAGGTTACAATTTACCTTTATTAGACTTGTCTTAGTTAGATTGAATATATTTCAAGTAGTATTACAAGTTTAAGTTGGAGTTTAGGCTTTTTGATCATTAGCCAACGTATGGCCACTATGGGTTGCTTAGTGTTGTTTTTAGCCGGAATATCCTTAGTTTAGGTTGAGTCTTATGGTTTGTAGTGATCTGTAGAATTGCTCTTGGGTGGCATTAAACTTAGGTTGTCGTGTGTTTGCTTGATTGAGATTGTTTGGTTGTTTGTGCATATTTCCTCGAGTTATGTGACTGTTTGATATTGAACTGTTGAGCTGAGGTCGTGAGCTTGGACAAGCAGGAGTTCCACGTTAGTAATCTTGTGTGACAAGTATTACCCTATTATATGTGCAATATGGGTTGATTTGTGATGGTGACTAGACTGTGTTGATCTGAACACATGACCATGGCATAATTGCATCTGTTTTGAAAGAAAAAAGAGATTTCAGAGATATTTTTGAGTAATCCCTTTTTCTACTGATTTTTAGCTCCTTGGGAGTAGGATTACTGAATTTTACTATGGAAATTGGTTTTGAGGAGAAATGTTCCATTTTTTCTGTATAAGGCATATATTGATAAGCTCTGGCAGCCCGCAAATTGAATATTCTAGGTTTCACTTTCTGATAAGCTGAGGTAGGGTTCCATAGTTGCCTGGGTATCCATGGGACAACCGATGAGATAAATCCAGAACTTTTTGCATTCATCCTGCAATGTCCACATGTTTGTGTGTTTTTGATTGTCCGTGATTATTTGAATGGTGTGGTAGAATTCACTACTAGAAAAGTGCTATTACATGTGGATTTAATTGCGGATTATGCGGATTTTTCTACCAAAAGAAATTCGATGGTAAAACCTTCCTAGGTAATTATTACCTGCAGATTTTAAAATCCCCAAATAAATTACCTGGGATTTTAAAACCCCATCTAAATTACTTATGAAGTTTCTTGCAAAAATATTAGAAGTTCACGAGAAAATTCTGTGAATAAAAGGATATTTTTTTTGCAGATTTTCATAGGAAAAAATATCTGCAAGTAATTAGTTTTTAATTCAATTTTACATATTAATTTTTTTATGAACAATACTTTTCAGGGATATGCACAATTACAGCCCATTGCCACCCTATTATTAATTATATTGTTCTTAATTCATTTTTTATATCATTAATTCTTAAATGTTAATGATATTGCTAGAAAAAAGTAAATGGTGAAAATCATTTATATATCTCAACTTTATTATAAGAATTAATTTTTCCTTATTTTAAAAAAGTTAATGGTCAAAAACACACTTAAAAATCCTGTTGTTTCGAGTTTCATAACTGAAGTATCATGTGTGCGAGTTTTCTATCTAAACTATCACCAACTAATTATCTGAATACACTTCAACTATCGATTGCTCACTTTTTCTCCTTGAACAATGGTGATATTTCAGGTATGAAAAGTAAACAATTGATAACCAAGGTGTGTTTTAATAGATATACTCATTCTTTTTGTCATCTAAATTATATTATTTTTTCTATGGATAAATTATTTAAATGGATTTAAATAAAAAGTATATTATAATTATTAGTTTTTATTGATAATATAAGATTGAAATAAGCATTAAATAAATCTAGTACTCAAAGTTGAAGGAGAGTTTAATTCTTATATCAAAGTTAAAAATGTAAACATTTTTCACCCTATATAAATTTATAAAAATATGATATTGTTATTAATAATTATATATGTCTATGTATATTGTTGTTTTAAACCTTTCCTTCTCAACACCTTATTAGAGTGAGAATATTGCATACAAATATTGTTTTCTATTTTGTTTTTGAAAACCTAATTATTATTAAATATGAATAATTAATATATATTAAAATCACATTAAAAGTTTACAAAAACTTTTTAAATCTGCACAACTCAATATACAAATATTTTTCTTGTAAAAAAATCCACAAATAAACTACTTAAGATTAAATACTAAGTTAAATCTCTAGAATCAAAATTTCAAGTATTTATTCAAGAAAAATTCTCAAGTAAAATTTTCAAGTACCCGAGTTATTTCATATTTATTTTAAAATAAAATTCTTAGGTAAATTCCCAAATAAAAAAATTCCAATTGACTCCGCAAATAAAATGATCCCCATGTAATTTTCCAAGTAATGTAATCTTTAGGTAAATCCCTAGGAAAATATTCCCAACTAAATTTGCAGAATTAAAATCCTTAGATAAATACCCAGGTAAGATTATCTCCAAGGAAATCCGCATATAACCATCCCTAACTAAATTTGCTGAATTAAAATCCTTAGATAAATCCCCAGGTAAGAAAATCTCCAAGTAAATCCGCATATAACTATCCCCAACTAAATTCGTAGGTAGATTTACCTGGGAATTGTTCAACGAATAAATAAAGGAATTTATTTTATTAATTTACTTGCGGATTTACCTATGAAAATAATTTTTGCGGATAAATTTTCCACAAAATTCCCTAGGTAATATTTTGCGCAAAATGGCGCCAAATTTAACCACGGATGTTCTTGGGAAAATAATTTTCGCAGGTAAAATATTCTAGAATTTAGGAATTATAGATTTTTCCATGTAAATCAGCAGGAAAAATCTGCAGATAAAATCCCCAAGTAACTTCCCTAGGTAATTCACAGTTTTCTTGTAGTGATTGTTGTTGCTCCTCTTGTTGGTAGTTCTGGATTCTTTTAGCCGTTATCTTATCCTGCTAGTTTCATCATGCTGCTTTATATATATATTTGATCTTTTTTGAGCTTGGTCGGCCTATGATGCCTATTGGGTACCCGTATTTTGGTACTCATACTACACTTATGCATCTTTTTATGATGCAACTCCCAGTTAGAGCCACCCTCATTGAGCGTTGGATCTCCCTTGGTCGTCACAGACTTGAATCGTGGTGAGCTCCTAGCGTTCAGAGACTCGTTGCTTTCCTTCTATTGTACTGCCTTGTATTTTGTATTTTGGATTAGTCAGTTCTCTTGTGTATATGACCTTTCTGTACTTAGTAACTCATGTATATGTGACACCAGGTACGGGGACTGGCTCTTGTGTTAGTTTGTATTCTTGATTACTTTTGAGCCTCTTTTGTATATTTTGTATTGCATTACATATTTATGATATGACACTTTTTGTCACGCCCTGAGCCTACACCCTGGACGTGGCCGGCACTCGAAGACCATTGCTGGCCCCCAAGTGAACCCTTGGCCTGGCTTTCTTAACTTAGCGGAAACCTAACTCAACAGCATAACTCAATGCAATGAAAGGTTATAAAACAACCCAACTGATAAAATCTGCCAAAAGGCAACTCGAGTCTCAAAATAGAATACTTTTATATATACATAGATGAGAGACTCAATACTACCTGACTGACTGTCTATGAAGCCTCTATAATACTGAGATGGATGCTGGGACAGACCCCGCAACATCCTAATAAAACAAAACTAAGAGAACAAAATAACCGAGTCCTCCGAAAAGCAAGGAGGCTCACCACTGACTCTGAAGTACTCAGCTGGATCAACGGCGTGCTGGATGCTGAACCTGGGTACCTGCGTCTGCATCATAGTAAGATGCAGGCCAACTGGCATCAGTACATGGAATGTACGAGTATGCGAGCTAGAAGGCTAAACCACAACTTAAGCTTGAAAGGAATACAAGAGAACACTTACCTTGGCGCAGTTCGACTCATGAATAACTGAACTCAATATATAAAGCAATAAGACACATGCAATATATAAAGCTTGTAAAACAGTATAAACAACTTAATTCGTTAATGATAAAACAATAACAAACTCAACTTTACTTATATAAAAGTAATATAACTTTTGTGGGAGATTCTTTAACCGACAACCACCACTATGAGCCCTAGTGATGATACAACATTTTACCTCACGTTGTCCAAGGACCATCCTATACCTTGCCGTGATATAGGACCTTACTTTAACTTAGTGGATCCACTAGCTTAATCTTACGTGATCATCTAAAAAGAATGACCCATCAAGTCCCATGTTGGCTACATGGTTCTTATGGAGAGTTGAGTTAATATGAACTCGTGTCCCCAATTCGGTGCTCAATACTACTCCCAAAAATACTTTGGCTCATAAGTGTCTTTAAACACATCTTTCTTTAGTTGAGATAATTACTCAAAACTTAGCCCAAAGGCTCTTTTGGAAAACATGGTTCCCTTCTTACTCAAATGTAAAAACATTTATAAACTTCTTTGGGAATACTTAGTTCCCTAATAGCTTTTGAGAAATGAACTCAACTTTATACTCTTGACTTAACTTGAAACTTGAGACTCTTTACTTAGCTTGAGACTCTATAATCTTTACTTGACTTGAAATTTGAGCCTTAAAATGAAGTTAAAACGTTTAATAACGACTCTTGAAAAACTTTGAAAACTTGCTTTGACTCGCTTGTTAACTTCTAGACTTGACCCTTAACTTCACTTTGACTTGATCCTAACTCGCCTTGAATTGGATTATGGATTCAAGGTATATGATCACATGTTTATGGATGAATTCTTGACGTTTAGACGTACCTTGGAGTGTTAGAAACAACTATAAAACATAGGTACAATACTAAGGAACATGCATGAAAAAGTGGGGAATGAATGGGAAAGGTTGGCGTCCTTGGCGCTCGAGAGGCGCGGGGCGCCAGACCACAAAGCTCAGAACGGAAGCTGGGGTGCACTGCTAGGCGCGGCATCCCAAGGGGAGAATTCAGAGCACTTCTTGGGGAGCTCTTCAAGGCGCGACGCGCCACCCCTTTTCCCCGAAAACTCGACTCTTCTCCTTCATTTCTCCAACTCTAAACCTTCTCAATCTCAATGGTTCCAGCCCCAAATACTTAGAATCATAAACCCCTCAACGTACAATAGATTTCAACTCAAAAACACAACCGGAAGCATGTCCCAAATCAACAAGGAACTTCAACAACACAATCAACAACTTCAACAATACAACCAACAACTTCAACAACACAACCAATATTTTCTCGGAAATTAAACGAGTTTGGCGTCCAGGGGAAAGAACCAACCCAACACTATGAACTCACATACCTAGTAGGGATCACCCCCGACGATATCCACGACGATCTTTGACGAAACCTTGCTTGATCTTCTCTTTCTCCTCTTTTTCTCCTCTTCACTCACAAACCCTCACTCTCACTCTCTTAAAAAGGGAAAACTGATCTAAAAATCAGTCTAACACATTAATATAACCAAAAGAATTGGTTAGGGAAAAGACCACAATACCCTTACAATTTCCGGGCGGACTTCCCTGCCAACTGCCCAACTTCCAAAGGGAATAACTCACTCATACGAACTCGGAATGGAGTAAACTCATCGGAGTTGGAAAGATCATTCCACGAGCTTCACAAACATAACTGGAACTACACCTAAATCATCCTGATCTAGGAGTTATGACTGTTCAAAGTTGGCCAAAAATTCACCTTTTCCATACTTGGCTAAATTTCCAGATTTTTGAATTCTTTCCAAAAATGACTAATTCCAATTTCAAGCCTCTTCCTAGTTATTTCAAATTGCCGGATGTTACAATATCTCCCCCTTGGGAACATTCGTCCTTGAATGAGATTACTCTTACTAGGCTAAGGGTGTAACATCAATTCAAACACCCAACAAGCAACCATGCAAACACAACAACAATGACAACATGCTCACTATAAGTTAAAGAGCACTAAGAAGGAAATTAGTACCTTGATCTACATTTCCTCCGGATTCACAGAGACGTAGATATCTCTTCTTCATGTCCTCTTCGGTTTCCCAAGTAGCTTCCTCAACAAATTGGTTCCTCCAAAGGACCTTGACTGATGCTACATCTTTTGTTCACAACCTCTCTTGAATCACTTTCACCTTCTCCATAGCTCGATGAACTAAATCTGGATCTATCAACCCTGCTTCACCAACTTCAAGCCATTCAAAAAAAAAAGATCTACATCTCCACCCATAAAGAGCTTCATAACGAGCCATTTGGATGCTAGAATGGTAACTATTGTTGTAGGCAAACTCAATGAGAGGTAGGTGATCATCCCAATTACCTTTGAAATCGATCACACAAGCCCTCAACATCTCTTCTAAAGTCTGAATAGTGCGCTCTGCTTTTCCATCAGTCTGAGGATGAAAGGCAGTACTTAAGTTCACCTTTGAACCCAAGCCTTTCTGAAAAGATTTCCAGAACTGTGCAGTAAACTGTGCACCTCTATCTGAAATAATGGAGATTGGGACTCCATGAAGCCTGACCACCTCTTGAATATATAACCTGGCATAATATTCTGCTGAATGAGTAGTCTTTACTGGTAGAAAATGGGCTGATTTTGTCATTCTGTCGACAATCACCCAAATAGAATCATGCTGTCTGCGAGACCTTGGCAACCCTGTGATGAAATCCATAATGATCATCTGCCATTTCCATTCCGGAAGTTCTATATTCTGAGCCAAACCACCGGGCCTTTGGTGTTCAACTTTCACTTGCTGGCAATTTGGACATTTAGCAACAAATTCAACAATGCTTTTCTTCATGCTATTCCACCAATAAATTTCTCTCAAGTCATGATCCATCTTCGTGGAACCCGGATGAATGGAATATATGGAGTTATGAGCTTCTTCCATAATCTTCTCTTGGAGTCCATCTACCATAGGTACACACAATCTACCTTGATACCTCAATACACCATCTCCTCCTTGTTCAAAAGCTAATACTCTTTGCTTTTGAACATTTGCCTTCAACTCAAGCAAAATGGAATCTTGATCTTGTTTCTCTTTCACTTCTGTCACTAATGATGACTCGGACCCGTTCGTCACCGCTATTCCTCCTTCTGCGGAATCTACAAATTTGACTCCCAGGCGTGCCAGTCTGTGCACATCTTTTGCTAACTCTCTCTTTCCTTCTTCAATATGGGCGGTGCTACCCATAAACAATCTGCTTAAAGAATCAGCAACAACATTAGCCTTACCTGGGTGGTAAAGAATACTCAGGTCATAATCCTTGAGTAATTCTAACCACCTCCTCTGTCTGAGATTAATCTCTTTCTGAGTAAACACATATTGAAGGCTCTTGTGATCAGTGAATATGTCAACATGCACACCATACACGTAATGACGCCATATCTTCAAAGCGAACACTACAACAGCCAACTCTAAGTCATGGGTTGGGTAGTTCTTCTCATGAACCTTCAACTGTCTGGAGGCATAAGCTATAACTTTGCCATTCTGCATTAAGACACAACCCAAACCAACCCTAGATGCATCACAATACACCACAAAACCTTGAGTACCTTCTGGTAGAGTCAAAATTGGAGTAGTAATCAACCTCTTTTTCAATTCCTGAAAACTTTTCTCACAAGCTTCAGACCATTGAAATTTCATTGTCTTCTGAGTCAACTTGGTCAAAGGAGATGCAATAGACGAGAACCTCTCTACAAACTTTCTATAATAGCCAGCTAAACCCAAGAAACTCCTAATTTCAGTTGGAGATGTGGGTCTAGGCCAATTCTGCACTGCCTCAATTTTCCGAGTATCAACTTTAATTCCATCACCAGATACAATGTGGCCTAGGAATGCCACAGACTTAAGCCAAAACTCACACTTAGAGAACTTGGCATACAACTCCTTATATTTCAAAGTCTGAAGAACTATTATGAGATGTCTAGCATGATCTTCTTCATTCCTTGAATAGATTAGTATGTCATCGATAAAGACAATAACAAACATATCTAAATAAGGTTTGAAGACTCTATTCATCAAGTCCATGAAAGCTGCCGGTGCATTGGTCAAACCAAAAGACATGACTAAAAACTCATAATGATCGTATCTGGTTCTGAAAGCTGTCTTTGGAATATCACATTCCCTTACTCTTAATTGATGATAGTCTGATTTGAGGTCAATATTTGAAAAACAGGTGGCACCCTGAAGCTGATTGAAAAGATCATCAATCCTCGGAAGAGGGTACTTATTCTTGATGGTAACCTTGTTCAATTGGCGGTAGTCTATACACATTCTAAGGGAACCATCATTCTTTCTCACAAACAAGACCGGAGCGCCCCAAGGTGAGACACTTGGTCGAATGAAACCCTTATCTAGGATATGTTTCAACTGCTCTTTCAACTCTTTCAACTCTGCTGGTGCCATTCTATAAGGCGGAATAGAGATAAGAGGAGTATCTGGAATGAGGTCTATGCTGAAATCTATTTCTCTCTCAGGAGGAATTTCGGGTAGATCATCAGGAAAATCTTCTGGAAACTCTCTTACTATAGGAACTGACTGAAAATGAGGTATCTCAACACTAGAGTCATTAACTCAGACTAAGTGATAGACACAACCCTTCAAAACTAACTTTCTTGCCTTAAGGTACGAAATGAAACGACCCTTAGGCACTGCTGAACTACTACTCCACTCTATGACTAGCTCACTCGGAAACTGAAACTTGACCACTCGAGTTCTGCAATCTATTGATGCATAACAGGCATGAAGCCAATCCATACCTAGAATGACATCGAAATCTACAAGTGACAACATCCGGTGAATTCTCTTACTCTTGGCGACTGTTGATTGCATAGAGGCGGTTTGCTCCTCCGCCGGTACTAGAAGTAGCTCCTCTAGGTGCCGTTCTGTCTGGGGGAGCAACTGATGAAGATTGTGCTCTATTGCCGCCATTACCCTGCCTATTCTTTGGACACTCTTTCATGAAATGTCCATTCTGACCACACTTGAAACAACCTGTCTGGCCCTGACGACACTTCCCTGGGTGGGCTCTACCACACCTAGCACATACAGGAACCTTACTACACCTTGGTACCATACTTCCTTGAGGATAGGCAAGTCTAGCCCTGAAATTATAGGAATTTCCACTGTACCCATCTTTATTCTCGGGTGCAGGTGCACTAGCAGATGGTGGAGCAGGTCCCTTCTGTTTCTGTGGGAGGGATGACTGATTAGCATCATTCTTTTGCTGTCTGAACTCGTCCCCTACTATCTTAGCCCTCTTATTCTTGAACTCTTCTCTATCCTTCAGCTTATCCTTCTCAACTTGTTGTAAATGGATCATAAATCTTGCTAGGTCAATATCCCCTATCAGCATATTTGCCTTGCCTTCCTTACTTGACTGACGAGACAACCCAGCAACATATAAACTCATCCTGCTGCTCATGTCAGCAACCATCTCCGGAGCATAGCGGGAAAGTTGCGTGAACTTCAGACTGTACTCATGAACACTCAGACTCCGGATTAAGGGTGACAAACTCTTTTATATTTGCCTTACACAACTCACGAGGAAAGAAACGCCCCATGGGAGCACTCTCAAACACAACCCAACTCACTACTGGCGCATTCTCAGCCTTATTCTTTTTCCATTGGTCAAACCAGATTCTAGCAACACCCTTCATTTGGTATGCAACTAGTTCCACCCTCTCCGACTCAACAACATGCATCACATCAAATACCCTTTTTAGCTCCTCAATGAAGTTCTCTGGATTCTTAGTAACACTTGAACCTGTGAAGTTTGGTGGGTTCATCCTTAAGAGTTCACGGATCCTTGGAGTATCAACCACTTCGTGTCGATTATCTCCCTGCCCAACATGATAGGTCGCAACTTGACTTAACATCCGGATAGCTTCACGAAAATCAACATATTTGATATATTCTAGGGTTTGGACTTCTAGGGCATTTGGTAACTCGGGCTCCTTACCACTCCTCTTAGCTGGACGAACTCTGACTGTTCTTCGTGGAGGCATAATCCTCTGAAAGCACGCGCAAGCACGAATTAGAGGGAAACTTTTAGAGATAAACTCTAACGCACGAAATGAATGTGAAAGAAGTGAGATAGTTCCTAAATGTTGCAGCCTCCTAATTATAGATGTGGCGCACTTCACACCAATAACTAGGACTCTACAGACACGGCTTCATAAACTCCCTAGGACTCTTGAACTCTGTGCTCTGATACCAAGTTTCTTACGCCCCGAGCCTACACCCTGGACGTGGCCGGCACTCGAAGACCATTGTTGGCCCCCAAGTGAACCCTTGGCCTGGCTTTCTTAACTCAGCGGAAACCTAACTCAACAGCATAACTCAATGCAATGAAAGGTTATAAAACAACCCAACTGATAAAATCTGCCAAAAGGCAACTCGAGTCTCAAAATAGAATACTTTTATATATACATAGATGAGAGACTCAATACTACCTGACTGACTGTCTATGAAGCCTCTATAATACTGAGATGGATGCTGGGACAGACCCCGCAACATCCTAATAAAACAAAACTAAGAGAACAAAATAACCGAGTCCTCCGAAAAGCAAGGAGGCTCACCACTGACTCTGAAGTACTCAGCTGGATCAACGGCGTGCTGGATGCTGA
>JAJOOO010013045.1:0-35384 GCA_029582685.1 Solanum piurae
GTAAAGGTAAGGGTTAGTAAATTATACACACGTAGTTGGACCAAGGTGCGGGGTGAAATTCTCTAGATGCCGGACCAAGGATTTAGAGATACCTAACTTATCACTTTGCATGTAATACACTAGAAAAGGATTACTATTATTAGGATTACCGCGTTATGAGTTTATGGGGAACACATTCCTAGTTACTTTTAATAATCTGAATATAAATAAATACTTAATTCAAAGCTATCTTTTTATTGTTTTTATTTTATTTCAATTTAAATCCCCCCATTTTTATATATCGACTATCTAGTTAAATATTTTTTATTGACAATATTCTTCTATATTCTCCGTGGGATCAACCCCGACTGATAGTTGGGTAAATATATTGCATACGATCGTTTATATTTCTTTTCAAGAAGTATATTTGAACATTATCAGGATCCACAGCCAATCCAGAATCTTATCAAGGATCGTCATATAGATCCTCATCAAATTCCCCGGTCATACAAATGGGAAGATGGACTTTGATAAATAAGAAGATTTTCCCAGGAAGAATCTTCATCTAGTTCAAGGCAAATGGTTAATCTGGAAGTTATTCCAAAAGATAGTTCGTTATATGGACACATGCAGGAATACCTGGCTGCTGAAAAACAAAAGTATTTCTATCACAAAAGAGGATGCTGATGATATCAAATCCTATGAAAAAATTACAGAAAAAAGAAATGGTATTTCTTTGAGAAAATTCTGATCTCCAGCGAAAAGATGAACCTTGGAAGATATTCCAAAGGTACCTAATCAACGGATTATATTATCCGGGAGAGTCTTACAAAACTCGGTCATATTAAGAAGAAATCTTGATAAGCTCAGGAAGTGCAGAACTTCAACACTTCTCCTGTACGGGTTATAGCCCACACGAGAAAGTTTATAACCTCTCAAAAATCATTATTAAACAGGTTATATCCGTTGAAGACTGGGGTATTTCTACCATGAAGGGGAGGCAGATAAGCCTCTACAATACTAGAATGAATTTCACCTATTGGGATTATATCCAAGCATTTGATAAAGTGCTTTAATATAACAATGATAAACATAAACACACTTGGTTCATAAAAGTGTGCGCAAAGATATTTGCAGAACCAATTCCAAATTGGTTTATAAATTGGTGGTCATACCACAGTCCTACTGTTCAAATATTACCTGAACAGTTCCTCAAGTTATACAAGGAATGGACAAAAGTGTCACCAGACTTAAACAAGTTGTATCATACAGATCATATCTGCTGGTTAGAAAAGATAGATAAAATCTATTTCTTGATCGAATTTTCGATACCACGGATCCACAAATGGACTCCTGAAGTAGGTTTCACAGAGGAAAATATTCCTTGCCTATACAGGACCTATTACAATAACTTTTGGGACAAACTAATGATACAAGATCCAAAAACCAAGATATTAATTGGTCAGGAGCTTTTTGATACCATTAGCGAAAGAATCAAGGAATATAATAAAATTCCTTAAAAGGGAATTATTGATGATAACTCAGTAAGGCATATTGCCAGAAGAATCTCCTTTCAAGAAGGAGATAAGGAAAGCATGATTCAGGACTATCTAGAAAAAGTAAGAAAAAATATGCTTCAAACCATAATCTAGATCGATAAATCGGACACTTCAATGCGGAGTGAAACAAGCGCAAAAGAGTCACAATAGGCTGAAACATACAATATATTATCTGCCACAGAACTACAAGATGCAGAAGAATTCCTGCAACAAATGAAGGCCATGGATGAAAAACGTGGCAAAGGAAAGACTTGATGAAAACAACACCAAGGAAGCTTGAGACCACTCAACAGTAGATATATTGTTGCCCGGAGCCCACTCGACAGTAGAAACACTATTCATTAACAGTAGATACACTGTTTAGGGACCCTTTGTGGGACCCCTTTTACTGTACATAGATTCCTTTTGTTTTTAATTTTGTCTATAAAAGCCTTGGTTTTTCTTAGAAGAAGAGCATCAGAAAAAATACAACGCTTTCTCTTTCATATAGTTTTGTAAATCTTTGTAAAGAAAGTCCCTTTGTAAGCACTGTTCTGATTTTACATAAATATCCGGCCAGTTCTTCACAACTTGGACTTTGGTGACGACTATCTTTATAAGGTATTTTTATTTTTAGTCTTTTTTTAGCTCTGTCTTTCCTATCCAGGACTATGTCCGGCTAAAGATCTCATATATATGTTGAATAACTAACTTCTCTCCTATATAGACCATGAACGATCTAAGCTTTATTAAAATATAAAGGAATTTTGTTATGGTTTCTCGACTTGGTTCTGAGATCGAGGTATAGTCGGATCTAGTACTAATCTTATTGGTTCTGTCTGGTCAGTTGCGGTTCACAACCCGATAATGAGTTGAAAAAGGGCGCCTTATACCCGGTTAGAACTATCAGACACATGGGCTCAATAAGAAGTATGTATTAGATCCTTGACAGACCCTTTGCTCAGGTAAATTAACACCATGCAGTTCGAGAAACTATATAAAAATTCTTGTGTATTTCAGTTTTTGCTAGATCTTTGACTGGGCGGATTACCGCCAGGTCGCCAATCCTGTAAATTTGTAATAATAATAATAATAATAATAGTAATAATAATAATAATAATAATAATAATAATAATTATTATTATTATTATTATTATAAAAAAATTATAATTTTTTTTTAGAAAAAAACAAAGCTAAGTTAACCGTCAACAGATAAAAACAGTACCCATATTATTGCACAAAAATAACTTATCACTTATTTGAACACAACTCAACATAGAATTCATCAAAATTAATAAGGCACAAACACAAAAACTTTTGATAATGATGCAAGAAATAATCACACGTTATACAATTTTATTTCTAAATTTAATTATATAAAAGGTTCAAACATATTTTAATATTATAGTGCTAAAATTAAACATACATAAAGTTCGAACAACTTCATAACATTGAAATCAAATTTTATATAATTATGAAATCAAATCATACAACAAAAATTAAATATTACCTCTTGCAAAAATCAATTCATGAAAAGAAAACAATTCCAATAAGGAATCACGAACTCGAAGCCATAAAGTAAACCTCAACGTATTTTTTCATTCGTGTTTTTTGCTTTTCTTTTTTCTCCCTTTTTTTTTTCGTGTTTTGTTGATGGGTGCGTTGCTTCCAAGTTTTGGTGTCTACTTGTTTGTGTCCATCCCTTTTCTAGAAGTAGTTAGTATAGGATATATTCTCGTACGTGTATCTGTGTATAGTTGTATATAGTGTGTAGGGGTGAGTTGATGTGTTGTGGGTTAGTGGCTAGAGATGTGAGGGAGTTGTGGGTAGAGATATAGGGTGTGCGTGGGAGAAATGGGGTAGTGTAGGTATAGTGATTATTTTTAATTAAATTATATATAAAATATAATAATAAAAATATTAACTTACTATCTTGAACTAATAAAATATAAGAAAATTTAAATACTTAATCTAAAAATATAGTTAAGAAACACTAGCTTATTTATTAAATCTAAATTAAAAGAAAACATATTGTTTTTGTAGTTTTCAAATCTTTTAAAATAAACTTACTAAAATACGATAAAAGAAAAATACCTAATTTATATATAAAAGCAATATATATATACTAAAATTGGTGTAAGACCTTAAGTTCGGTAAAAAATTACGTGTCTACAGTTTTCCCCTCTTTGACTGGAAACACAAAGAGTTTTTAGACAAAGAAGTTGATAACGTGACAAATTTTGACCGGACTTGTATTTTAAGGAAATATTTGTGCGACCGATTCTTGGTTTTGGACATCTACATATCTCAGGTTATAAGGGAATCAAGTCGCGTGTAGTTCAAGGAGATGAGGTAATAAGTTGGAAGTTAAGTGAGGTTCCACCGAGCCTCTAGGTCGCGACTCTTATCCTTACATAAAAAATAGAAATCAAATAGTCAAAAGAAAAATAAATGTATAAGCTCTTATCTATGCAGTTTCTCTTGAGTTTTCACTTGAATCTTGAATTTGGGATATCACCTTGATTTTGGTGATTATCTTGATCTTGAATGGATTGAATTCTTAACTTAACACTTAAAGTGAGTTTTTGACACTATTCAAAATGACAATTTAAAAAATGTTCTTGAATGCCTGGCTGTTTTGTTGATCAATAGCTGAATAGAAGCAGGTGTTAGGAGGTCAAGTTGCTACATGCAATTAAGAAGCTGATTCTAGCTATCATGGGGATTGATACATTCTGAAATAGTTGAAACTTTGTTCTTGAATTTCAAATCCATGTTTCGCTTGAAGAAACCTGAAAACCATGACAAACAAAAGAATAAACAAAATATTTGTTTCAATTTTCACTGGAAAATATTGTGAGTTATTAGCAGATGTAAATTTTCAAAAATAGACTAGGAAGTGTTTATCCTAGGAGAAAATAAAAGTCTCAGACTAGGAAGTGTTTATCCTAGGAGAAAAATAAAAAATAAAAATCTCAGACTAGGAAGTGTTTATCCTGGGAGAAAATAAAAAATAACGGTCTCAGACTAAAAAGTGTTATCCTAGGAGGAAAAATAAATAAAGTCTCAGACCAGGAAGCATTTATTCTAAGAGAAAATGAAAAATAATGGTCTCAGACTAGGAAGCATTTATCCTAGTAGAAAATAAAAAAATAACTGTCTCAAACTAGGAAGTGTTTATCCTAGGAGAAAATAACTAAATCCCATTATGTAGGAGGGTCCTTGTAACGATTCGTTCCCGTTATTATAGAAAAGCCAACGGGAGAAAATTTAGGGACCGATTTTGTTTTTTGTAGTATTTGGATTTTCCCAACCTTGTCCAGATTTAGACGAAATTGGAGTCATTAAAGTGTAGGGAAATTTGGTAACAATCGTGTGAATCATTTATAATTGTGATTACATGAGTAGTTAGATAACTCGTTAAGGAATCTGTACGCCTTTACGAAATTGAATTCAGGCGAGTAGAACTTCCGGAATCGATCTTAGCGTAAAGGGTATTTACTGAGCGTCATGGGTTAGAGGTGTGTTGTGAAATGGGAATTTTGAAATTCTTGAAATAACTCTCAGTTTCGAGAATGCCGCTTTGGCGCTGGGTTTCACCGCTTTGGCGGGGCAACTGTGGCGGGGTGGTGGCCGCTGTGGCGGGCTCGATGCAAATTAAAGTCGTTAATAAACCCCTAAATGACCTCATTACGCACTTTTCTACTTTTTGAGCTAAGAAACGACTCCCAGGCAACTCCTACTCATTTTCAACATTCTTGAGGATAAAGGTAAGCTTTTCACTCCCCGAATCCGTACTTCGATCCGTAGAACATAATAGAAAGGGTGAATATTGATGGAGGAGGTTTTTTTTATAGAATCTATGGTGGAAACAACCCTAACTTGGATAATTGGGATCATGGGTTTCATATAGGGTTCATAGAATTGTTAGTAATCTGGGTAATTAATGATTGTTTATTGATTCCCATATTATATTGATTGTTTGTAGACCAAGAACAAGCGGAACAAATCCGGAAAGGGAAGGATCAGGCTTCTTAGGGTTTCAAGCTTGTTTTGAGGTAGGTGATGGTTGTGATTCTACCATTGTGTGATGTATGCTTGTTTTTGCTTCATTATGATACTTGTATATGTATGAATGTTGCAATGTTGATCACACTTGTTGTAAATGAGATAGATAATCTATGAATGCCATGAAATCATGACTTAAATGTATGGTCTTGTTGATAAACTTGTGATTGTGATTGTGGTGTGTGAATGGGATCGGTTCCCATATTCTGGCATAACTAACTTGGATCGGTTCCCACATTCTGGCATACAAATGGGATCGGTTGCCACGTTCCGATATAAATATGGGATTGGTTGCCACGTTCTGTCATGCTAACTATTTGGGTTTGGGTTCTATGAGAGGACCAATGATTTGACATAAAATATGAAGTTGTTCGTAAATATTGATAATATTGTGTATGTTGATATATATGCATGTGATTATAATGTTGTTTGACTTGATTATGTTGCACTAGTGGGATAGCTGCGTGATCCTACCAGTACACTATGGTTGTGTACTGATTCTGCACTTGCTCTTATTTTTGTTGAGTACAAGGCATCTTCAAGCGGCTATTGATAGACGTCGCTTAGAAGATCAGTGATCGTCGCTTCGAATTGAAGGGTGAGCCAATTCTTCCAGGCTACCATGGGATTCCCTTCCATCTATATCCACCATTTCCGGACTTAGACATTTGTTCTAGCTAGATGATTAGTTCATTAGTTGGGGTTGTATCCCTTTCTTGTTTAGACTTGGTTCGTTGTTAGAATGTTTTGGTACATTGACTTTCAGGTTCTAAGTTATTCTTCCGCATTGTTAGTTATTATTGTTAGACTTTTGTTAGAGTTTATGGGAACTCTATTTTTATTTCCTTAGTGTTTGATTTAAATACCTTAGTTTTTAGATTAGTTGCTTGGTTTGGGTTGTAGTAGTGGTTTTCCCATCGGAGAGGTACTATGGGTGTCAATTATGACGGTCTAGGTCGTGACAAAGTTGGTATCAGAGCCTAGGTTAGTTGATCTCGATGTACCAAAACGAGTCTTGTAGAGTCTCACAAAATGGTACGGGGATGCCTTTACTTTTCTTCGAAAGGCTATAGGACTTTAGGAAATCTCTATTTTTCTCTTGTCTCCTTTCGTGCTATGACTTAATTCAAATTGGTATCTAACCTCCTTCACTCTTTTGTTCGCAGATGGTTAAAACTAGATTCAACGGCGTTAGGCCCGTAGCTCCCATCAATGTTCCGGTTGAGGAATCTGCAGTGAGAGGTTGCAGTCGAGGCAGGGGTAGAAAAAGAGCTAGGGGTTGAGGCCGTGGAAGAGTAGAACCTATTGGAAATGGAGCTCCTGTTGAGAATGCTCCTATGAATGACAACCCTCCTGCGCATCATGAAGAGAAAGAGGAGAATGTTGATGTTGATGTTGAGGATTTGGGACAAGAGGGAGAGGTGCAGGCTGAGACTACATGTGTTTCTCCTTTGGATCCAGTGTTAGCTCAACATATCATGTCGTTCTTAAAGGGGTTGATTGGTCTTGGAGTGCTTCCTTCTGCTCACTCAACTAAAGCTCCTACTAATCCTCCTGCTACTAGCACTGCACCCAAGGTAGGTGGGAGTGGAGGTAATGATGCATTCTTCCATCCTTTGTTGGGTTCTGTTATGACGGGTAATGAGCATGAAATGTTGACTATGTTTCTGAAGCTAAAGCCTCATGTGTTTCTTGGTTCTGAGAATGAGGATGCTTATGACTTCATACTGGATTGCTATGAGAGGCTTCATAAATTGGGTATTGTTCATCAGCATGGGGTTAAGTTTGTGTCTTTCTAACTTCAAGGTGAGGCTAAGCAATGGTGCAGAGATTACATGGAATGTAGATCTTCTACCTTACCTCCATTTACTTGGACCCAATTTCATGTTCTGTTTCTAGAGAAGTATGTTTCTAGGACGTTGAGGGATCGCAAGAAGGATGAGTTCATGGCTTTGGAGATAGGTGGTATGACTGTGGCTGCTTATGAGGCAAAGTTCCATGCTTTGTCTAGATATGCTACTCAATTGGTGACTACTGAGGAGGAGAGGATCAAGTTATTTATTATGGGACTAAATTCTGAGTTGCAAGTATTATCTGTTCATATGACTTCGGCAGGGAAAAGCTTTAATGAGGTGACAGACTATGTTAAGAAAGTGGAGGGGGTGAGGCGAGACGGTCATGCTAAGGCTTGGGCAAAAAGGGCCAAGAACTCGGGTAACTTTCAAGGTTCTTATTCCTAGGGGTCCGTAAGGCCAACACTTGCAGCCAAGCCAATTCAGTCCGCTATTCCCACCTCTATAGTTAGTTACTCGAAAACTCCATCTCATAATTTTCAGGATATCCAGAGAGTCGCGCCATCGATGGGTGGCAGACAATCTTTTGATCATACTTGTTACAACTGTGGAGAACCTGGGCATATGAGGAGAGATTGTCCCCACCCATGTGTGTTAGATTCCATATAGCAGTAATCTAGATCAGTGGTACCCATGGGGAATGGTAATAATGGTAGAGGACGTCCATAAGGTGGGCGAGGCGGTAATCAGCGAGGCCGTGAAGGTAGAGGAAATGGTAACGGAGGTAGGGGAAATGAGCAACTAGGTAGGGAAGTGGCTTTTCATGATTATAGGGCTCAGTGTTATGGTTTTCCTGGAAAAAATGAGGGAAAGGCGTCTGATGCGGTGATCACATGTACTATTCTTGTCTGTGACTGGATGGCTAATGTGTTGTTTGATCCAAGTTCTACTTATTCATATGTATCCGTGAGATTTGCCTCATATTTTGATATGATTTGTGATATTCTTGATGCCCTTATTCATGTTTCTACCCCAGTTGGAGAGTCAGTCATAGTTACCCATGTCTATCGTGCTTGTCCTATTTTGTTTATGGGATTTCAAACTTCGGTTGATTTAGTGATTTTTGATATGATTGAATTTGGCATAATCTTAGGCATGCCTTTGTTGTCCTCTTATTATGATGTGCTTAATTGTAATACTAAGTCTGTAACTCTAGAAATTCCGAGAAGGGAAAATTAGAGTGGGAAGGGGTGTACAAGCCTAAGCAAGCTAAGACTATATCCTCTCTTCAGGTTAGTAAATTAGTAAAGCAGGGTTGTTTGGCTTATTTGGCTTATGTTAGGGATGTTGAGATTGAGGCTCCATCCATTGAGTCTATTCCTGTGGTGTCTGAGTTTAGTGAAGTGTTTCCTAATGACTTGCCTGGTATGCCTCCGGATAGAGATATAGATTTTTGCATTGATTTAGAGCCTGGTATGCGCCCCATTTTTATCCCTACATATCGCATGGCTCTGGCAGAATTAAGAGAGCTTAAGGCTAAAATCCAAGAACTTCTTGATAAAGGATTTTTTCGTCCTAGTGCTTCCCCATGGGGTGCCCTAGTTTTGTTTGTTAAGAAAAAAAATGGTAGTATGAGAATGTTTATAGAATACCAGCAATTGAATAGGGTCATTATTTGAAACAAGTACCCTTTGCCTCGAGTAGATGATCTTTTTGACCAATTGCAAGGTGCATCAGTTTTCTCTAAGATTGATCTAAGATCCGGTTACCATCAATTGAAAATTAGGCCTCAGGATGTGCCCAAGACGGCGTTTAGAACTCGCTATGGGCACTATGAGTTTTTGGTTATGTCTTTTAGTTTGACCAATGCACCTGCAACTTTCATGAGTTTGTTGAATGGGGTGTTAAAAACATTTCCTCATTAGTTCGTTACAGTCTTTATTGATGATATTTTGGTATATTCGAAAAGTGAGGAAGAGCATGCCAACCATCTTCTTAGTGTTTTGGGTGTTCTTGGGAAGCAAAAGCTTTATGCTAAATTTTCTAAGTGTGAATTTTGGTTGAAATCGGTTGCATTTTTGGGGCATTTAATTTCCAAAGAAAGGTTAATGGTAGATCCTCAAAAGATTGAGGAGGTTAAGAATTGGGTCCGACCAAGTTCTGTAATGGAAGTTAGGAGTTTTTTGGGCTCACTAGCTATTATAGTCGATTTATAATTTTTTTTGCTTCTATTGCACTTGACTAATTTGACCGAAAAGGAGATACCATTTGAATGGACTGAAAAATGTGAGGAGAGCTTTCAAAAGCTCAAGACTCTCTTGACCACCACACCTATACTAGCATTACCGGTTGAAGGTAAAGATTTTATTATTTATTGTGATGCTTCACATTCTAGTTTGGGTGCTGTGTTGATGCAGGATAAGAATGTTATAGCTTATTCCTAGCGTCAATTGAAGGTGCATGAGAAAATTATCCAACACATGATTTAGAATTGGTAGCGGTAGTCTTTGCTCTTAAGATATGGCGGCATTACCTCTATGGTGTTAAGTGTGAAGTGCTTACTGATCATCGTAGTTTGCAACATGTGTTCACTCAAAAGGATCTGAATTTGAGACAACGAAGGTGGATGGAGTTACTTAAAGATTATGATGTGACCATTCAATATCATCTGGGCAAGGATAATGTGGTGGCAGACGCTTTGAGTCGAAAAGCGGTAAGTATGGGTAGTTTACCTTGCTTAAGTGCAGCCAAGCGACCCTTGGCTAAAGAAATTCAGACCTTAGAGTCTAAGTTCATGCAATTGGGCAGCTCAGAAAAAGATGGGGTGCTAGCTAGTATTGAGGTAAGGGCAACATTCATTGAGGAGATCAATACCAAACAATTTGAAGATGAGAATTTGGAGGAACTTAAAAAGAAGACTGCGATGGGAAAGGCACAAGAGACCACTCTTGATGCGGAGGGTGTGCTACATTTCAAGGGGAGAATATGCCTTCCTAGAGTAGATGACTTGATTGAGAAATTTTTGTCAGAGTCTCATGGTTCACGATATTCTATTCATCCGGGTGTGACCAAGATGTATAGAGATCTGAAGCGAATTTATTGGTGGTCGGGCATGAAGAAAGACATAGCGGAATTTGTAGAGAAGTGTCAAAATTGTGAACAAGTGAAATACGAACATCAAAGGCCTGCAAGGTTACATCAAAGAATGCCAATTCTAGAATGGAAGTGGGAAAGAATAGCCATGGATTTGGTGGTTGGTCTTCCCAAGACTTTGAGAAAGTTTGATTCTATTTGGGTAGTGGTTGATAGATTGACTAAGTCAACCCATTTTATTCCGGTAAAAATAGATAACAATGCTGAATAATTGGCTAAAGTTTATGTGAAAGAGATAGTGAGGTTGCACGGGGTGCCCCTATCTATCATTTCGGACCGTGGTACCCAATTCACATCCAAGTTTTGGAGAAAATTACATGATGAATTGGGCACACAACTCACTTTTAGTACAGCCTTCCATCCACAGACAGACAGGCAGTCAGAGAGGACTATTCAAGTGTTAAAAGACATGTTGAGGGAATGTGTGCTTGATTTTGGAGGGCATTGGGATAAATTCATACCTTTGTGTGAGTTCTCCTATAATAATAGTTATTACTCTAGCATTGATATGGCACCATTCGAGGCACTCTATGGGAGGGGATGTAGATCACCCATAGGATGGTTTGAGGCTGGCAATGTGAAGCCTTTGGGGGTTGATTTATTGAAGGATGCTTAAGATAAGGTGAATAGTATTCAAGCTAAGCTTCTAGCAGCCCAGAGTAGACAAAAGAAGTATATGGATCATAAGGTAAGAGACATGGAGTTTCAATTTGGTGAAAATGTTCTTCTTAAGGTATAACCCATGAAAGGGTTGATGAGGTTTGGTAAGAAGCTTAAGCTAAGTCCTAGATACATTGGTCCATATGAAGTTCTTGAATGTGTAGGACCGGTGGCGTGTAGCTTGGCTTTACCTCCTAATTTATTGAGTGTTCATCCGGTATTTCATGTATCCATGTTGAAGAGGTATCATGGTGACCGGTAGTATATCATTAAGTGACACTCAATTGTGTTAGACAAGGACCTCCAATATGAGAAGGAACCGGTTGCAATTCTTGATCGTGATGTGCGTAAGTTGAGGACCAAGGAGATTAAGTCCGTGAAAGTTCAATAGAAGCATCATCGAGTTGAGGAAGCCACTTAGGGAACCGAGAGAGACATGCGAAACAAGTATCCCTAATTGTTCGTCGATTTATGTACTACTTCATTCCTTCCTTCCTTAGCCTATTTTCCCTAAGTTTTGTCACTCGGGCATGAATGATGGGTAAATTGGTATCTATTGTAATGACCTTTTCCCGTCGTTATAGAAAAGCCAATGGGGGAAAATTTGGTGCCGGAAAACTTTTTTGTAGTATTTGGATTTTCCCAACCTTGTCCAGATTTGGACGAAATCAGAGTCATTGAGGTGTAGGGAAATCTGGAAACAATCGGGTGAATCATTTATGATTGGGATTATACGAGTAGTTAGATAACTCGTTAAGGAATCTATATACCTTTACGAAATTGAATTCGGGCGAGTAGAACTCTCGAAATCGATCTTAGCATAAAAGGTATTTACTGAGCGTCGTGGGTTTATAGGTGTGTTGTGAAATGGGAAATTTGGAATTCTTGAAATAACTCTCTGTCTCGAGAATGCCACTTTGGCGCTGGGTTTTGCCGCTTTGGTGAGGTCGTTGTGGCGGGCCCGACGCTAATTAAGGTCCTTAATAAACCCCTAAGCGACCTCATTATGCACTTTTTGACTTTTTGAGCTAAGGAACGACTCCCAGGCGATTCCTATTCATTTTTCACCATTCTTGAGGCTAAAAGTAAGCTTTTCACTTCCCGAATCCATTCTTCGATCGGTAGAACATAATAGAATGGGTGAATATTGATAAGGGAGGGTTTTGTTATAGATTCTATGATGAAAACAATCCTAATTTGGATAATTGGGATCATAGGTTTGATCTATGGTTCATAGAATTGTTAGTAATCCGGACAATTAATGATTGTTTGTAGACCAAGAACAAGCGGAACGAATCCGAAAAGGGAAGGATCAAGTTTCTTAGTGTTTCAAGCTTGTTTCAAGGTAGGTGATGGTTGTGATTCTATGATTGTGTGATGTATGCTTGTTCTTGCTTCATTATGATACTTGTATATGTATGAATGTTGCAATGTTGATCACACTTGTTGTAAATGGGATAGATAATATATGAATGCCATGAAATCATGACTTAAATGTATGATCTTGATGTTATACTTGTGATTGTGATTGTGGTGTGTGAATGGGATCGGTTGCCACGTTCCGGTATAACTTACTTGGATCGGTTGCCATGTTCCTGCATAAAAATGGGATCGGTTTCCACGTTCCGGCATAAATATGGGATCGGTTTCCATGTTCCGGCATGCTAACTGTTTGGGTTTGGGTTCCATGAGTGGACCAATGATTTGACATAAATGTGAAGTTGTTCGTTGTTCGTAAATGTTGATAATATTGTATATGTTGATGTATATGCATGTGATTATAATGTTGTTTGACTTGATTATGTTGCACTAGTGGGATAGCCGCGTGATCCACCAGTACACTGTGGTTGTGTACTTATTCTGCACTTGCTCTTATTTTTGTTGAGTACAGGGCATCTTCAAGTAGCTATTGACAGGCCTCGCTTAGAAGATCAGTTGATAGTCCCTTTGAATTCAAAGGTGAGACAATTCTTCTGGGCTACCATGGGATTCTCTTTCGTCTATGTCCACCATTTCCAAATTTAGACATTTGTTTTAGCTAGTTGATTAGTTCATTAGTTGGGGTTGTATCCCATTCTTTTTTAGACTTGGTTCATTGTTAGAATGTTTTGGTATATTGACTTTCAGGTTCTAGGTTATTCTTCTGCATTGTTAGTTATTATTGTTAGACTTTTATTACAGTTTATGGGAACTTTATTTTTACTTCCTTAGTGTTTGACTTAGATGCGTTAGTTTTTAGATTAGTTTCTTGGTTAGGGTTGTAGTAGTGGTTCTCCCTCCAGAGAGTTAGTGTGGGTGCCAATCACGACGGCCTGGGTCGTGACAGTCCTGCTAATCTCATTTTCCATGAGGGTCCTGCTAAACTAAACCCATTATGTATGAGGGTCCTGCTAAACTAAATCTCATTATGTATGAGGGTCCTGCTAGTCTAAATCTCATTATGTATGAGGGTCCTGCTAATCTAAATCTCATTATGTAGGAGGGTCCTTCTAATCCTATTGTCCAGGCGGCTCCTGCTAATCTAAATCTCATTATGTAGATCCCATTATGAGGAGGGTCTTGCTAATCCCATTATGTAGAAGGGTCCTGTTAATCCCAATATGTAGGAGGGTCCTGCTAGTCCCATTATGAAGAGGGTCCTGCTAAACTAATCCCATTATGTAGAAGGGTCCTGCTAATCTAAGTCCCATAATGTAGGAGGGTCCTGCTAAACTAAATCTCATTATGTAGGAGGGTCCTGTTAATCTCATTATGAGCAGAGTCCTGCTAATCCCATTTTGAAGAGGGTCCTTCTAATCCCATTATGTAGGAGGGTCCTGCTAGTCACATTATGAGGAGAGTCCTGCTAATCCAAATCCTATTATGTAGAAGGGTCATGTTAATCCCATTATGAGGAAGGTCCTGCTAATCTCATTATGAGGAGGGTCCTGTTAATCCTATTATGTAGGAGGCTCCTGCTAGTCCTATTATGATGAGCGTTTTGCTAATCTAAATCACATTATGTAGGAGGGTCCTATAATCCCATTATGAAGCGGGTCCTTTTATTACCATTATGAGGAGGGTCCTGCTAATCCCATTATGTAGGAGGGTCCTGCTAGTTCCATTATGAGGAGGGTCCTGCTAAACTAATCCCATTATGTAGGAGGGTCTTGCTAATCTAACTCCCATTATTTAGGAGGGTCCTGCTAAACTAAATCCCATTATGTAGGAGGGTCCTTCTAATCCCATTATCCAGGAGTGTCATGCAAATCCCATTATGAGGAGGGTCCTGCTAATCTAGTTCCCATTGTCCAGGAGGGTCATGTTATACAAATCTCATTAATTAGGAAGATCTCACTTAAAAGAATCATCAAATAGAATCACCACAACATTTATTTTTGCCCCAGTTTACACAAGAAAAATATCATTTAGGCTATTAGAATAAATGAGAAATACTAATACCAAAATAAAAATGCAAGACATCTATGCAATTAGGGTGTTTGTTCCCTAAAAATGAGGGATGGTATCTCTAGGGTGTCTGTTCCCTAAGGTCAAAATGCAACTAGAGTGTTTGTTCCCTTGAAATGAAAGATGATGCATAGGTTATTCCCTTTGGAAGTTGGAGGTACTTCCAGATATAGTAGGAAAGCTCTTGGATTGATATTTCCAACGCCGCTGAGTTTGCGCAATTCGGAGTTCGTATGAGTAAGTTATGCCCTTTGGAGTTGGGCTGTTGGATTAAGGAAAGTTTAATCCGGATTTTGGAAGGGTAATTTAGTCTTTTCCTTACCTAATTATTCTAATTCGTTTTTAGGAGTTTAATTGGGGTAAATTCAGATTTTAGTCAGTTTAGAAAAGTGAATTTTATGCTAGGGCTTGGAGAAGAGGAGAAAAGAGGAGAAAGGAAAAGAACGTTCAAGATTCGTCGATTTCGTCGAGGTTAGATTGTGGATTTCATCGGGGGTGATCCCTAAAAGGTATGTGAGATCACATAGCACTGGGTTAGTTCACCCATGCGCCAACCATGATTCAATTCAGTAAATTTAAGTCTTTGAAAGTTAAGAAATTGAGTTCTTGATGAACATTGTTGAATATCTTGTGGGTTGTGTTGTTAGAGTTTCTTGCGATTTGATTTATGTTTCCGGGTGTAATTTCGGGTCTAATCTATCATGTATTGAGGGGATAAGTGATTCGAAGTGTTTGGGGAAAGAACCAAGTGAAATTTGCGGGTTTAGAGTTGAAAAACAAAGAAGAAAGTTCAGAGTTTTCTGGGGAGGGAGCTGGGGGGCCGTCCCTTCCAGAGCGGCACAAAAGTTCCTCTGAACTTTGGGATCTGGCTCGTCATGCCAGCCAGAGCGCCCCAGCAAGCTCTCTGAACTTTAAGGGTTGGCGCCCCGCGCCTCTCAACCAGGGACGCCAGTTCTCCCCATTTCTTCCACACCTTTTCATACGTGTTCCTTAGCAATGTAACTATGTTTCTTACTTGATTCCAACACTCTAAGGTACAACTAAACATCATGAAATCATCCATAAACATAAGATCATGAACCTTGAATCCATAATCTAATTCAAGGAAAGTTAGGATCAAAGTCAAGAAGTTAAGAGTCAAGTCTAAAAGTTAAGAAGTAAGTCAAGAAAAGTTCATAAAGTTTTTCCAAAGTCTTTAACAAATGTTTTAACTTTGTTTTAAGACTTAAGTTTCAAGATAAATAAAGAGTAAAGATTTGAGTTCATTTCTCAAAAAGTTATAAGGGAACTAAGTATTCCCAAAGAGTTTATAAATGTTTTCACATTTGAGCAAGAAAAGGGAACATCGATTTCAAGAGAGCCTTTAAGCTAAGTTATGAGTAATTATCTTAAACCAAAGAAATAATTTTGTTTTTAAAACATATGAGCTAAGTATATTTTGATTGAGCACCGATATGGGGATGCGAGTTGATTTAACTCAAGTCTCTATAAACCATGTATCCATCATAGGTAGTAAACGATCATACTTTTTAGATGACTCTTTATGATGCTTTTAGCATAGACTAGTGGATCCACTAAGTTAAGCATTCTATATGATGGTAAAATATAGGATAGTTCTAGCAACGTGGGCAAGACGTTGTATCACCAGTTTGACTTATAATGGTGGTTGTTGGTTAGAGAATCTCCCACATAAACTATATTAGTTTATTATATAAATAAAGTTGAGTTTGTTATTGCATTTCTTTAATGAACTAAGTTGTTTTCCACTGTTTTATAAACCTTTTCATATATATTGCATGTGTTTTATTGCTTTATATTGAGTTGAGTTATTCATGAATTGAGAAGAGCCAAGGTAAGTGTTCTTTCAGATTTCTTTCAAGCTTAAGTTGTGTTTAGCATTCCAACTCACATACTCGTACATTCAATGTATTGATGCCTGTTGACCTACATCGTCTTATGATGCAGACACAGGTAACCAGGATCAACATACAATGCCTCGTTGATCAAGTTCAGCACTCAGAGTCAGTTGGTGAGCCTCCTTGCATTCTGGAGGACTCTTTTTATCAGTGTCTTTCTAGTTTTCAGTTGTTAGGATGATCGGGGGTCCTGTACCGACATCCCTCTTTGTTTTAGAGTCTTCATAGACATATATTTTTAGTTCTCCATTCTTATTCATTTTAGTTGTATACCTTTAAGGTTTTGGTTGCCATTTTGACTAAGATTTGTATTTATTAAAGTTATTGCATGAGTAATACTTCTTGTGTTTAAGTCTTCCGCTGAGTAAGTAAAACAGGCCAGGGGTTCGCTTGGGGCCAACAATGGTTCTTGAGTGCCAGCCACGTCTGGGGTATAGGCTCGAGGCGTGACAAACTTGGTATCAAAGCACAGAGTTTAATAGTCCTAGGGAGTTTATGAAGCCGTGTCTGTAGAGTCCTAGTTATCGGTGTGAAGTGCGCCACATCTATAATTACGAGGATACAACACTTAGGAAATTTTTTCACTTCTTTAACTCTCATTTTGTGCGTTAGAGTTTGATCTCTAAAAAGTTTCCTTCTAATTCATGCTTGCGCGTGTTTTCAGATAATCATTCCTCCATGAAGAGCTGTCAGAGGTCGCCCTGCTAGACGTAATGTTAAGGAGAAAGAGTTACGGAATGCACCTGAAGTGCAACCTCAAGGAGAAGTTACCAATGCTGAGTTCCGTGAGGCTATCCGAATGTTGAGCCAAGTTGTGACCAATCAAGCTGCACAACAAAGAGGAGCTAGACAGGAAGTGACTGATACTTCTAGGATCCGAGAGATCTTGAGGATGAATCCTCCAAGTGTCACGGGTTCAAGCACTACTGAGGATTCAGAGAATTTTATTGAGGAACTGAAGAAAGTATTTAAAGTTATGCATGTTGTCGATACTGAACAAGTTGAACTAGCTGCATATCAACTGAAAAATGTTGCTAGGACTTGGTTTGATCAGTGGAAAGAGGGTAGAGCAGAGGATGCACCACTTGCGAGTTGGGCTTGTTATGAAGAGGATTTCTTGAGGTGTTTCTTTCCCCGAGAATTGAACGAGACTAAGGTACGAGAGTTCCTCACACTTAAGCAAGATTCTTTGAGTGTGCATGAGTATGGGTTGAAGTTCACCCAACTATCCCATTATGCTACAGAGATGGTTGTGAATATGAGGAGTAGAATGAGTCTTTTTCTTGCGGGGTTGTCTCTTCTATCAAGAAAAGAGGGAAAGGAAACTATGCTAATTGGGGACATGGACATATCAAGGTTGATGGTCTATATGCAGCAAATTGAAGAAGAGAAGTTGACGGATAGGGAAGAATCAGAAATAAGAAAGCTATGACAGGGAATGAGTCCGGGCAGCAGAAAGGTAGTGTGAATCGTTCGTCCTTTTAGCAAACAAAAAAGGACCCTACTCCATCATCTGCTAGTGCACCTACACCCAGAAACAAAAGTGAGTATAAAGGTAAAAATTCCCAACACTTCAGAGCTAAACCGGCACAGTCTCAATGTAGTGTGGCACAAGGAGGTAGTTAGGCTCCTGCATGTGCTAGGTGTGGTAGAACCCACCCAGGTAAGTGTCGTGATTGCTAGATAGATTGCTTCAAGTGTGGACAAGAAGGTCACTTCATCAAAGAGTGCCCAAAGAACAGGCAAAGTAGTGGAAATCAGGGCAATAAGGCCCAATCTTCACCAGTTGCTCCACCAGATAGGGTTGTACGTAGAGGAGCTACTTTCGGTACCGACGGAGGAGCAAACCACCTTTATGTGATCACTAGTCCGGAAGATAAAGAGAACTGTCCAGATGTTGTCACTAGTATGATCAAAGTTTTTGCTTTTGATGTTTATGCTTTTCTAGACCCAGGAGCAAGTTTATCTTTTGTAACCCCTTATGTTGCAAATAGGTTTGATGTTCTTCCTAAGAAACTCTGTGAACCCTTTTGTGTTTCTACACCTGTTGGGGAGTCTATTCTAGGTGAGCGAGTTTATCGTGATTGTGTCATTTCCATTAATCACAAAGACACCATGGCAGATTTAATTGAGTTAGACATGGTAGATTTCGATGTCATTCTAGGTATGGACTGGCTTCATGCCTGTTACTCGTCAATAGATTGTAGAACTTGAGTTGTCAAGTTCCAGATTCCTAATGAGCCAGTCTTAGAGTGGAAAAGTAGTTCAGCAGTGCCTAAGGATCGTTTCATTTCGTACCTTAAGGAAAGAAAGTTAGTTTCCCTGGGGTGTATCTATCACTTAGTCCGAGTTAATGACTTAAGTGTTGAGATACCTCACATTCATTCAGTTCCTAAAGTAAAATAGTTTCCAGAAGTCTTTCCAGATGATCTACCCGGAGTCCCTCCGAGAAAGAGAGAAACTTCGGTATAGATATTCTTCCAGATACTCGTCTTATCTCTATTACACCATATAGAATGGAACCAGGAGAGTTGAAAGAGCTTAAAGGGAAGGTGAAAGATTTTCTAGATAAGGGTTTCATTCGACCAACTGTCTCACCTTGGGGAGCTCCGGTCTTGTTTGTGAGAAAGAAAGATGGTTCCCTTAGGATGTGTATAGATTACCGTCAGTTGAACAAGGTTACCATCAAGAACAAGTATCCTCTTCAAAGAATTGATGATTTATTCGATCAACTTCAGGGTGCTTCTTGTTTTTCTAAGATTGACCTCAGATTTGGCTACCATCAAATGAAATTAAGGGATTGTGATATTCCCAAGATAGCATTCAGGACCCGTTATGGTCAATATGAGTTTTTGGCCATGTCGTTCGATTTAACTAATGCACCTGTAGCGTACATGGACCTTATGAACAGAGTATTCAAACCTTATTTAGATATGTTTGTTATCGCCTTCATTAATGACATACTAATCTATTCAAGGAATGAAGAAGATCATGCTAGTCATCTCAAAATAGTCCTTCAGACTTTGAAAGATAAGGAACTGTACGCTAAGTTCTCTAAATGTGAGTTTTTTCTTGAGTCTGTGGGGTTCTTGGGCCACATAGTTTCCGGCGATGGAATTAAAGTTGATGCCCAAAAGATACAAGTAGTCCAGAGTTGGCCTAGACCCACATCTCCAACTGAAATTAGAAGGTTCTTGGGTTTGGCTGGCTATTATAGAAGGTTTGTAGAGGGGTTCTCATCTATTTCGTCCCCTTTGACCTAGTTAACTCAGAAAATAGTGAAGTTTCAATGGTTTGAAGCTTGTGAGAAAAGCTTTCAAGAATTGAAAAAGAGGTTGACTACTGCCCTAGTTTTGACCTTACCGGAAGGTACTCACGGTTTTTTGGTGTATTGTGATGCATCTAGAGTTGGTTTGGGTTGTGTCTTAGTGCAGAATGGCAAAGTTATAGCTTATGCCTCCAGAGAGTTGAAAGTTCATGAGAAGAATTACCCAACCCAAGACTTAGTGTTGGCTGCTATAGTATTTGCTTTGAAGATATGGCGTCATTATTTATTTGGTGTTCATGTTGATGTTTTCACTGATCAAAAGAGTCTTCAATATGTGTTCACTTAGAAAGAGCTTAATCTCAGACAAAGGAGGTGGTTAAAATTACTCAAGGATTATGACATGAGTATTTTTTATCACCCAGGTAAGGCTAATGTTGTTGCTGATGCCTTGAGCAGGTTGTCTATGGGTAGTACCACCCATGTTGAGGAAGAAAAGAGAGAATTAGCGAAGGATGTGCATAGGCTTGCGCGATTATAAGTTCGACTAATGGATTCCACAGAAGGAGGAGTAGTGGTGATGAATGGGGCTGAATCATCCTTAGTGTCAGAAGTGAAAGAAAAGCAAGACCAAGATCCCATTTTGCTTGAATTGAAGGCAAATGTTCATAAGAAAAAAGTATTAGCTTTTGAACAAGGGGGAGATGGCATATTGAGATATCAAGGTAAGTTGTGTGTACCAATGGTGGATGGACTCCAAGAGAGGATCATGGAGGAAGCTCATAGCTCCAGATATTCCATTCATAGGGGTCCCATAAAGATTTATCGTGACTTGAGAGAGGTCTATTGGTGGAATAGTATGAAGAAGGGCAGTGCAAAATTTGTTACTAAGTGTCCGAATTGCCAACAAGTTAAAGTAGAGCACCAAAGGCCCGGTGGTTTGGCTCAGAATATAGAACTTTCGGAATGGAAGTGGGAGATGGTTAATATGGATTTCATCACAGGTTTACCAAGATCTCGCAGGCAACATGTTTCTATTTGGGTGATTGTCTATAGAATGACAAAATCAGCCCACGTTTTGCCGGTAAAGACTACCCATTCAGCAGAAAATTATGCTAAGTTGTATCTTGAAAAGGTTGTAAGACTTCATGGAGTTCCGGTCTCCATTATTTCAAACAGAGGTGCGCATTTTACTGCATAGTATTGGAAGTCATTCCAAAAAGGCTTGGGTTCAACGGTGAACTTAAGTACCGCATTTCATCCTTAAACTGATGGGCAAGTAGAGCGCACTATTCAGACCATAGAGGATATGTTGAGGGCGTGCGTAATCGATTTCAAAGGTAATTGGGATGATCACCTACCTCTCATCAAGTTATCTAACAACAATAGTTACCACTTTAGTAGCCAAATGACTCCTTATGAAGCTGTTTATGGGAGAAGATGTAGATCTCATATTGAATGTTTTGACGTTGGTGAAGCAGGGTTGATAGGACCAAACTTATTTCATCAAGCTATGGAGAAGGTGAAAGTGATCCAAGAAAGGTTGAAAATGGCACAGAATCGTCAAAAATCTTACACTGATGTTAGGAGAAGAGAGTTAGAGTTTGAAGTAGATGATTGGGTATATCTTAAAGTTTCACCGACGAAGGGTGTTATGAAGTTTGGTAAGAAGGGGAAACTTAGTCCCCGGTATATTGGACCCTATTGAATATCCAAGAGGATTGGAAAGGTAGCTGATGAGTTGGAGCTACCACAAAAGTTAGCCGCGGTTCATCCGGTGTTTCACATCTCTATGTTGAAGAAGTGCATAGGATATCCTTTATTGATCATACCAACTGAAGATATTGGAATCAATGATAGCTTATCTTATGAAGAGCTTTCGGTTCATACTCTAGATCGCCAAATTCGCAAGTTGAGGACTAAGGAAGTATTATCAGTCAAAGTCCTTTGGAGGAACCAATTTGTTGAGAAAGCTACTTGGGAAGCTGAAGAGGATATGAAGAAGAGATATCCACATCTCTTTGAGTCTGGAGAAAATGCAGACCAAGGTGCTAATTCTCTTCTTAGTACTCTTTAAATTATGAGTGAGCATGTTGTTTATTTGCATGTGCTTGTTGGGTGTTTGAACTTGATGTTACACCCTTAACCTAGTAAGAGTTATCTCATTCGAGGAAGAATGTTCCAAAGGAGAAGATATTATAACATCTCGCAATTTGAAATAACTAGGAAGAAACTTATAATTGGAAATAGTCATTTCTGGAAAAATGAAAAATCTGGAAATTTTGTTAAGTTAGGAAAAGTTAGTTTTGGCCAACATCAAATGGCCATAACTTCTAGCTCAGGATAAGTTAGAGGTACTTCCAGATATGGTAGGAAAGCTCTTGGAATGATCTTTCCAACTCCGCCGATTGCGCGATTCCGAGTTTGTATGAGTAAGTTATGCCCTTCGGAAGTTGGGTTGTTGGATTAAGGAAAGTCTAATCCGGATTTTGGAAGGGTAATTTAGTATTTTCCTTACCTAGTTATTCTAATTCATTTTTAGGAGTTTAATTGGGGTAAAGTCAGATTTTAGTCAGTTTAGAAAAGTGAATTTTACGCTAGGGCTTGGAGAAGAGGAGAAAAGAGGATAAAGGAGAATAACGTTCAAGATTCATCGATTTCGTCGAGGTTAGCTTGTGGATTTCTTCGGGGGTGATCCCTACAAGGTATTTGAGATCACATATCATTGGGTTAGTTCACCCACGCATCAACCATGATTCAATTCAGCGAATTTATGTCTTTGAAAGTTTAGAAATTGAGTTCTTGATGAACAGTGTTGAAAGTTTTGTTGATTTTCTTGTGGGTTGTGTTGTTGGAGTTTCTTGCGATTTGATTCATGTTTCCGGGTGTAATTTTGGGTTGAATCTATCATGTTTTGAGGGTATAAGTGATTTGAAGTGTTTAGGGAAAGAACCAAGTGAAAATAGACGGTTTAGAGTTGAAAAAAGAAGAAGAAAGTTTGGAGTTTTCAGGGAAGGAGCTGGGGCGCCGCGCCTCCCAGAGCGCCACAAAAGTTCCTCTGATCTTTGAGATCTGGCGCGTCACGCCAGCCAGAGCGCCCCAGCAAGCTCTCTGAACTTTGAGGGCTGGCACCCCACTCCTCTTAGGGCGCCAGGGACGCAAGTTCTCCCTATTTCTTCCCCACCTTTTCATACATGTTCCTTAGAAATGTACCTATGTTTCTTAGTTGATTCCAGCACTTTATGATACATCTAAAGATCATGAAATCATCCATAAATATGAGATCATGAACCTTGAATTCATAATCCAATTCAAGGAAAGTTAGGATCAATGTCAAGAAGTTAATAGTCAAGTCTACAAAGTAAGAAGTAAGTCAAGAGAAGTTCATAAAGTTTTTCCAAAGTCTTTAACAAACGTTTTAACATTGTTTGAAGAATGAACTTTCAAGTTAAGCAAAGAGTAAAGAATTGAGTTCATTTCTCAAAAAGTTATAAGGCAAATAAGTATTCCCAAAGAGTTTATAAATGTTTTCACATTTGAGCAAGAAAAGGGAACATCGATTCCAAGAGAGCTTTTAAGCTAAGTTTTGAGTAATTATCTCAAACCAAAGAAAGAAGTTTTTTTAAAAAACATATGAGCTAAGTATATTTTAGTAGTAGTATTGAGCACCGATATGGGAATGCGAGTTCATTTAACTCAAGTCTCTATAAACCATGTAGCCATCATGGGTAGTAAAGGATCATACTTTTTAGATGACTCCTTAAGATGCTTTTAGCATAGACTAGTGGATCCACTAAGTTAAACGTTCTATGTGACGGAAAAGTATAGGACAGTTCTGGCAGAGTGGGCAAGATGTTGTATCACCACTTAGGCTCATAGTGGTGGTTGTCAGTTAGAGAATCTCCCACAGAAACTATATTACTTTATTATATAAATAAAGTTGAGTTTGTTATTGCATTTCTTTAACGAACTAAGTTGTTTTCCAGTGTTTTATAAGCCTTTTCATATATATTGCATGTGTTTTATTGCTTTATATTGAGTTGAGTTGTTCATGAGTTGAGAAGAGCCAATGTAAGTATTCTTTCATATTCCTTTAAAGCTTAAATTGTGTTTAGCATTCCCGCTCGCATACTCGTACATTCAATGTACTGATGCCAGTTGGCCTGAATCGTCTTATGATGCGGACATAGGTAACCAGGATCAACATCCAGCGCCTCGTTGATCAGGTTCAGCACTCAGAGTCAGTTGGTGAGCCTCCTTGCATTCCTTAGGTCCAGCGCCTCGTTCTTCTTATTATTATTTTTAATTTTTTAATAAGGATTAATAATTTTTTTTTTAAATTTTAAATAAGGTTCATCGAACCCGAGGAGGGTTGCCTATGTAGTTCAACGAGGTGAGAATCGGGAGTGCGTAGTTCGTTTAAATTGGACAGTTAAAAAATCTTTAAGATATTGACTTGACTTGACAAATGCATTATTTTTCAAAGAATTATTAAAGAAAAATCTTTTGATTTTTTTTAAATGTACAAAAGAAACTAAAACTAATTTATTTATTTATTTTGGTAATTTTTGTTAAGTAGTGAATAATCATTCATTTAAAAAAAAAGAAGGTATAATAACTTCTAAAACAAGAAATATTTTTATGTTTTCTCCCTTTTTCTTATTTTGTTAAAGTCGAAAGATAACATTTTCTCTCATGTCACTAATTGCACTAAAATGGATCAACTTGACAAGACTTTCTGAATAAATGCATTTTCATATAGCATATAAAATGATCTAAATGGTAAAGTACGATAAGGGTACATGTCCTAGACGGATACGAACCCTGTGTCGAGTCACACTAAGTCAAATGCAAATAAGCAGAGCCTACTAGGGATAACTATGTATGTATATCAGGTTTAATAGGCTTAAACCTAAAGAGATTAGTGTGTAGACTGGATTACCCAAGTGGAGAACTCGAGCCAGGGAGGAGAAATTTATCAGTAGGAACGCTTTTACGACTTCATTGCTGGTCCAACCCCACCTAACATGTGCAACTAAAGATCCTTCACTGGGTGTCAAGACACTCCACCTTTATCTCAAGAGAAAGTAGGATGCATAACTGCATTCCTGTGAACGTGTGGGAAGTGTTTTCATAGACTCAAAAGGTGTGCGCGAGAAAAAACAATTTAATATAGTTCAACAATATAAAAAGCAACAAATGAGCATCAAGTAGCACATTAGGCCATGATACGCAATATATCAAGTAAAATCTAATATAACAAAGCTCGAATTCTTTGTATTCCCTAGCATAGTCACCATATGTCACACCCCTATTTTTTGCACACGGATAGGGTTTTCCAATTAAAGTGACTGTATTATTTAGGGATTTTTTTTAGAGTTGCCACTTGGAATTGAGTTACGGTGTTCTAAGTCACCTTTTTGAACCCCTAATCAATAGGAAATGACTATTTAATTTTGGTCTGCGAAAACAAAAAATTGTGTAAGAAATTATGTTGTTTGAGGGAAAGGTATTAGGCATCCCTCGAGTCCCGTGGTTCTAGCACAATCGCTTTTATTGACTTACACTGGTTTTTAAATTATTTTTTGGACATATTGCTATATGCTACAGTTCGCTCGTATTTTTAAATTGTTGAATTTTATTGGTCTCAAATCAGATGCATCATTGCATTCTCGATTCTGGAAATATAAATAACTTAAGAGCATCTATTGTTTTCTTCTCTCGAGTGCATCACACCTAATAGTCATAATTTACGCCTCTTGATTTGAATTAATAAAAATTAATTATTAAAACAATTTGTTCAAAGTGCATCACCGCATCCTTGAATTTCCTTTAAGTGCTTCAAAGAAGATGTGTAACCACATTCTTAATTGAAACCATTTTTAACGTATCCAAATTTGCTTACAAAAAATAGTTTGCCTATTTTTAAGTGTGTATCAATTGGTGTCGAACTACCACCGATAATAATAATAATAATAATAATAATAATAATATTATTATGATTATTATTTCATCATAAACATGCACACAATAGTTATTACCCACTGTTGAAATTTTATTATTAGTTTTAATTTTTTATATTTTTAAAAAATAAATAAAGTTAAGTGAGCACTCAACAGATAAAAACAATACCCATAATATTGCACAAAAATAACTTATCACTTATTTGACACAACTCAACATAGAATTCATCAAAATTAATAAGGCACAAACACCAAAAATTTTGATAATGATGCAAGAAATAATTGCATGTTATACAATTTTATTTCTAAATTTAATGATATAAAAGGTTCAAATATATTTCAATATTATAATGCTAAAATTAAACATATATAATGTTCGAGCAACTTCATAAGATTGAAATCAAATGTTATATAATTATGAAATTAAATCATACAACAAAAATTAAATAATACATCTTGCCAAAATCAATTCATGAAGAAAACAATTTCAATAAGGAACCACGAACTCGAAGCCACGAAGAAAATCTCAACGTAACTCTTTTTTTTCATCCGTGTTTTTTCCTCTTTTTTTTGTCCCTTTTTTTGTTCGTGTTGTGTTGGTGGGTGTGTTTCTGCCAAGTTTTGGTTGCTAATTGTTTGTGTCCATCCCTTTTCTAGGGAGTAGCTAGTATATGATATATTCTCGTACGTGTATTTGTGTATAATGGTATATAGTGTGTAGGAGTGAGTTGATGTGTTGTGGGTAGAGATGTGAGGGAGTTGTGGGTAGATATATAGGGTGTGCGAGGGAGAATGGGGTAGTGTAGGCATAGTGATTATTTTAAATTAAATTATATATAAAATATAATAATAAAAATATTAACTTACTATCTTGAACTAATAAAATATAAGAAAGGTTAAATATATAGTCTAAAAATATAATTAAGAAACACTAGCTTATTTATTAAATCTAAATTAAAAGAAATCATATAGTTTTGGTAGTTTTAAAATCTTTTAAAATAAACTTACTAAAATAAGTTAAAAGAAAAATATCTAATTTATATATTAAAGAAATATTTATGCAGTAAAAATTGTGTAAGACATTAAGTTCAGTAAAAAATTACGTGTCTACAATGAGGATCATTCCTTCACTTTGATATTCATCGAGTTCTTCCTCGACTTCAGTTGTGCCAGTTGTAAAGGAGAAAATTTTCTTTTTGTCGTCTTTATTGTATCTGTTAATATGATTC
This sequence comes from Solanum piurae, assembly GCA_029582685.1. Lineage (NCBI taxonomy): Eukaryota > Viridiplantae > Streptophyta > Magnoliopsida > Solanales > Solanaceae > Solanum > Solanum piurae. Next base: position 27,012 of record JAJOOO010013045.1, read on the forward strand.
TGCTCGTAGGTCATCTAATTTCCACGAAGTTCATCGTAGGTCATTTGTTGCAGATCTCCATCTTCAAGAACAACAAATTTAGTTTTTCAAGCCTTGGGAAGACTTCTGATGAATTTTTGGACTTGTAATCCGTTAGAGTATACCATTCCCAGAGATTTGAGTTCTCAAATAATTTTCCTAAATCTTGAGAATATGTCCTCTACGTTTTCATTTTCCACCATTTTGAATAATTCATATTGATTTACTAGTGAACTTCTCCGAACTTCTTTTACTTTGCTATTTCTTTCATAAGTTAATTCGAGTTTGTCCCACATTTCTTTAGCAGTTTCACATGTTGAGATTTTATCGTATTCTACTCCCCTAACTGCACAGTAAAGCAAGCTTATAGCTCTAGATTAGTTTGCATTACCTCTTGTTGTTCCTTTGTAATATCAAAGGATTGTGGATCAAGATATTTGTTAGTAGCATTTTTTCTTGTGAGTCCAAGAATAGGCTCTGGACCCTTTTTGATAACAATCAATGCTTGAAGATCGTTTGAGGAAATGAAGATTCTGAATCTATCCTTCCGGTGGGAGTAATGTTGTCCATTGAAGTAAGAAAGTCAATTGGAAGAGTGTCCATCTTGAAGAAGAGCTCGGGGAATTTGATAGTTTGTTCACGTGTGGTTAAACACTTTATATGTGACACCTGCTCTGATACCAATTAAAAGTCAAGAGGGGGTGAACTAAAAAAATCCTGTAGTTGACTCTGTGTGTGGGATAGTCGACTCACCTGCATATTAGTATAACAGTATAAGGAAATAATAAATGTGGTAAGTAAAAGACTCATCGAGTTTTTGTACTGATTCGGAACACCGGTACGGTGCTTACTTCCAATCCCCTTGGGTTTCAAAGGTTTCCTTAAAATCTTGTTGAGACCTTGGGTGTTACAAAGTATTTCGACTGAGAACTCTGTCCGATATGCCAATCAGACCTTCTACTTTGACACAACCTCTACTTGTATAACCTACACTCAAATTTTTCTTTCTCTTTTATTTTTTAGTTATATACTCACGGGAATACAAGCTCTTTCTAAAAGATAACATAAGACAAGAGTATAAGTTCAAGTGAAGTGCGTACTTCACAACTAAGGCTAAATGAGGTTTATCTAGATAAGCTTTTGCTCTTGTAAGGAAAATCCAAGGGTGTTTCTCTCAATCAAGGATATTGAGTGATTCTTTGATTGAGGTGATTTTTTGATTCATGTCCATATTATATATGTGCATCGTAGAATCACTTTACTTCCTTCTTGTGATGATCTTCTCGATTCTCGACCTTATTGGATTTTTTTCCTTCTCTTGGTAGCTTACTTGATTCTTGGCTGGAGTGTTGATCTTTGATATCATCTTATCAATCAAGATATGCTTGATTGACCTGCCTCTAGGATTGTTGTTTCTCCCCAAATTACACGCAAGTGTACGTGGTCGTGCAAGTAATATAGATTCTTTAAGAAACGAGTTATCGTTCCCAAGAGACTTATGATCAATTTATATTCACTTAATTCTACAACTAAGAATAGCAAGTAATCTTTTCAAGAGTTGATAATTTATTGTTTATCTACTAATAATTACACACTAATTGAGAATCACTAATTGCGAACGACTTTGATATAATATTTCAAGCAAGTTTAAAGCAATTCCAGGGCTGCAGCATACATTGAATATCATGCATCATATCATTGGCTTAGAATTCACTTCAGTTGTCAAATTACTGGTTTATAGGGTTGATAGTATGGTTCAGGTGGTTCGCCTCTCGCCGCCTACCCCAGTTAGCCATCTAACTACATCGTTGAGCAGGGATAAATAAACTAACTGACGAGCATGTATATTTCATCCTATTTCGTAACCAAGCAAGGTGTTCGTCTAGGCATCACTCCTGAACACTAATCACCTCAATTTAATGGGTGGACCAAGCTCTCTATATTCTCTGGTCTATCTAACCTCTCCTTGTTCGATTTTAAGATTAGACACTAGATTTATTCTATGGTGCACAAGCATAAAATAGTAAAACAAGAATATAGAAGTAATTTGGATTGACAACCGAAAGTCAATTCATAAAGCCTCAAACATTCAACACATAATTCTTAGCTACAGCCCCAGAACTAGGGCGTTTAGCTACTCATGCTATTAGAAAACAATAAAATACAATAGTTCATACAATTTTCGGAAAATAGAAGAGTTAAAGGATTAAAACCTATTACAAACTTGAATTCTTGCATTTGCACACTAAATCTAAAGTCGAACGCCTATTATGGAACCCTAAGGATCTATTTATACTAATAGTAAAAGTTGGGAACCAATCCTACTCAAATTAGGAATCCTATTTAATGTTTAAAACTTGGAAAAGTCGGCAAAAGAGGGGCGTGTCGCACCTTCATCGCACCTGGAAACGCACTCTGAACTTTGGTGGCAGGCGCGGCGTGTCTTGCAGAGCGCCAAGCAGTTGTTGCCAGCAATTCCAGTTGGCACGGCGCTCCAAGCAACGCGCCATCAACACCCCTCTGAACTTTTGGGCCTAGCGCGGTGCGCCTGCCAGTATGCCAGGCCTAGGTGCTTCCACACTTAGCCAAATCCTGCACGCCTTTGTAAATTCCTTCCCATTTCAACTCCAATCTTCTTAAGAGTTCCTAAAACAACTAATTATGTGTGTAAGTGCAAAAACCATCACAAGTACGACAAAAATCAAGCCAATAACTAGAAATCATTCTTCAATCTAATCGACTTATGGGCAAATATTGACAACTTAGGCATATAAATATGCCTAAGATCACCACCCCACACTTAGAATTTTGTTTGTCCTCAAACAATTTCTAGACTTTCAACTCTTTTTTTTTCCACAACCCTTGGACTTATGAACCCACCTTAAGATCAATCAAACATTTTTAATCATGATCTTGTAGTTCACAATGGGTGCAAAAATTCACAACATTTCCACCAAATACAACACATGCTCAAAGAATGACCCTTTTATTATTATTTTCGGGATAATGCAAACTCATACAAACACATCAATTAGATAAACCTACACATGCCATGAATGCCCTCACTTGTTCTTGTTTAGTAAAGTGTTTTACTCAAACCACTTGGAATATAAACAAGGCCTATTTTCCCAAACAATCAACTCACCCTCACAAAAGAAGTTCTTACTTTTCTCAACATACCATAAGCTTGCCAATAGTGTATTATTACTTTCGCTCATATTTCTCAAGGAATCAAGAGGACTTTCATTAGGTTGTACGGTCAACTTAAGGTAAAAAAGGGAATATTTAGGAATCATTTTAGTGACTACACCTCCCTAATGCACCTGTCATTATTTTGCCAACAATTTTCTTTATAGCTCTTCTTTCCTCTTAGTACACACTTCATGACTATCTACCCTTTTTGTTGCTCCATATTTGCCCTTTATTTCTTTTTCATCATATTTCTTTTTTTTCTCATGCCTTCTCACTAGCCATCCAAAATCTAGATTTTTATCATCCAAGTAAGGTGCACATTATCCTTGATAGGATCAGGGCCACTGTTTCGAGCATGATTCAAAATTAGCCACCCTCACTTTTAGTGGAGGTGCACATTGTCGCTAAGGACCAGCGCCAAAATAGAATTTCCTTTTCTTTTTTTTCACACAATGTAGAAATTCATCCTTAGCTATTAACAACCAACATTTTCCAACCCTTCTTCTCAACATAGTGCATTAAGGATTTTTCATAGGATCAAAAGACTTGGTCTCAAACAACGGGTTTCGGCTTATCATGTGGTTTATCAATAAACAAGGCTAAAGGCTCAATGGGGCTTTACTAGGGATGATTTCAATGGTAGGCATACAAGTAGAGGTAAGAATTGGCTATTTCAAAGAAGCGCCTCAATCACATTCCTTAAGTCATACAAGCTACTAATTCAACACACACAAGGCAAGTTCTAGTTATCAAGTTAAGAAAGAACCAATCAATTCTCACCACACATGGCATTTTGACACAAATAAGGATATATCAACCCACATGTTCCTACAACTTGCATTACAGTATCATTACATAATTAAGCCCATTTATTTTTATTTTGAGTCAAAACTAAGAACACATGCTTGTTACAAGGTCAACAATCTATTGCATTCTTCCAAACATGACTACCCATGACGTTTGACTAAACTTTTTGGACATAGTTTCAAAAGGCCAAGGTTGTTTTCTCAATCCTATTCTTCTATGTGACTAATTTTCCCTTAAGACGGTCGTCATCCATCCATCATTGGGAACTGTCACTCCTATGATGACTCTAAGACTCAATAAAGCAATAAACTAGTCCTATTCGGTTCAAAGGGACAATCCTCAGTAAAAGTACCGAAAACAAACGCTGAGGAACCCAAAATAAAAATAAATTTAAAAACTTAACTAAAAGATACCACTAGACTCGATAAAGCAGTAAACAGTTATAAACAACAGAGACATATTACTCCACCCCATAGTTAAAAAATAAGCACTGTCCTCAGTGCACAATTAAAGAAAAGTATAAAGTTAGGAATACTCCCTCGGGCCTCTAGGCCTCGTCGTCACCGTGATCAAACACCATCAAGGAATTTGCATCCTCATCCACAGCATCATCCTCCTCATCATCCATAGCTTCATCTGCAGTAGCCTCATCATCATCCAGAGGCTCTGAGAATGTGGAACCAGTCCTGCATAAGAATGTTGTACTCTCAGTCAAGGGATACCGCTCCGCCATGGTCTCCATCTCCACATCGGTAACTGGACGGCCACATATTCGCAGCTGCAATTTCGCCATCCCAAACATTCTTGCCATGACACTATCATCACGGGCTTGCCTCTCTTGGGCAGACAAAACATGACCATGGGACGCGTCTAACGCCTTAGTGTGGGTCACATCCACCACTTTACCCGTTAGATTCGAGTGAAAAGCAATAGTCAAGTCACAAGCCTCCTCTTCTATACCCTGGTTCCTCAACAAACGGGTTATCAACCCCCCATAACAAAACCACCAACGCAAATTGTTCCTGAACTTCATTATATTTTGCCTCAGGATTGCCCCAACATTAATAGGCCTTCCCTTCATCAGCATATACACCAATACCACTCTATCCCGCATCACCTCAGTCAAATGTTTCACGGGAAGTAAGCCACTACACACTATTTTCAGCCATACCCTAGCAATTAGATTAAAATTAGCAAAGTGGAGGGTGGAATGCCTCCCAGTATCTTTACTATGCCCCCACTTGGCTGTCGACTCTACCCCACACAATGTATATCGAATATCTCTATACGGGGGTTTCTCTTCCAACCTATTAAAGTCCTCGTCATCACAGTTAGGGGTACCCAACAACTCATTTAATGTCCTTGCCAAAAACTTCACATCTCTGCCTCTTATAGGTACAGTTTTGTACTCAGTTTCCGTGAGCCAATTTGCATAAAACTCACAAACTAATGACAAATTACAGTCACCCGGGTGGTCAAAAATAAATCGCAATCCCATCTCAACCACAGTCCTATAAATATCAGGAAATTGAGACTGTAACCTTACCGAATCGACGTATTCATCTCGCATATATTTTACTTCCCGCTGGCAGTCAAACCAAGTCAACCCATATCGCTAAACTGTCTTTTTACCAAATTTTCGGGCTGGTTCCCTATTTTTGGACCCTGATGCTTCACCCTTTCTACTCCTCTTAGCCCCCACCACATTCTTCGCCTTAGGTGCCATGGATACCTGGTAAGAAAAGAAATCTAAAAAGGAAAAAAATTAGAAAAAATGGGAGGGTCAAGTTTGGCAGTGGGGAGGGAGAAGAAGAAGGGAAAAGAAAACAATAGTATGAAGAGTGGATGAAGTTGAAGTGAAAGTGAATTGGGTGGAGTGGATATGTGATTTTATAAGAGGAGGATGGGTAGGGAAAGTTTTAGTTGTGAGTTTAATGGAGGAAGGAGAAAAGTTGGTGTTAATGGAGGTAGTGGGAAGTTAGAAGAAGATGAAGAAGAAAGAGTTTGTAGGAGTTGAGGGGTTTGGGTCGGTTGGGATAAATAGTAGAGGAATTTAGGATTTTGGGGGTTTTAAGGGATTGGGTCGGGTGAAATCCGGGTCGAAACCCGGTTTCTAGAAAATCTAGGAAGGGAGCGATTGGGGCGCTGTGCGCCTAAAATGGCCTGTGAACTTTGATGCCAGGCGCGGTGCGCCTGGCTTAAATTTTTTATTTTTTTATTTTTTTTGCTATTACATACTAATGGTAGAAATAATAAAATAAAATCCCATCTAACTATAACTAATCTTAAATTCTAAGAATTGGAACTACGCTAAAACAAAAATTTCAAGCATTCAAAGACAAACTACCTATCTATTACATATTGTTCATGGATTGCCTCCCATGTAGCGCTTGATTTAACGTCGCGGCACGAAGCAACTTGGATCATTCATCATTTAGCTCCAGAGCTTCCCAATCACGATCCGAATCCTCACCAAAATAGTGTTTCACTCTTTGCCTATTGACCAAGAACGTAGGGCCATTCTCACCTTGAAGTTCAACCGCCCCATGTTGTGTCATTCTAACCACTTTGAACGGACCATTCCACTTTGACCTGAGTTTTTCGGGGAACAACCTTAGTCTAGAGTTAAAGAGTAATACCTTATCTCCCGGATTGAAAGTGCGGGCCACTATGTGCTTGTCATGCCACCTTTTTGTCTTTTCTTTGTATAGTTTGGCATTCTCATATGTGTGGAGCCTAAACTCCTCAAGTTCATGTAGTTGGTTTACTCTATTTTTACCGGCTAGCTCGGGGTCCAAGTTCAACTTCTTAATCGCCCAATAAGCTTGATGCTCTAATTCCGCCGGAAGGTGACATTCTTTTCCAAATACTATATGATAGGGAGAAGTCCCTATGGGTGTCTTGTACGCAGTCCAATATGCCCACAACGCATCATCCAACTTCTCAGCCCAATCTTTCCTCTGCGCATTCACCATTTTCTGCAAAATTTGCTTTACCTCTCTATTTGACACCTCCACTTGGCCACTTGTTTGAGGATGGTAATTTGTCGCAACCTTATGAAGAATACCATACTTAGCAAGAAGGTTCTTAACAAGATGGTTAATGAAATGCTTACCTCCATCAGTTATGATTGCCCTTGGAGTGCCAAAGCGAGTGAATATGTGCTTCTTGATGAACTTTATCACCACTCTTGAGTCATTGGAAGGAATAACGACCGCCTCAACCCATTTGCTAACATAATCCACAGCCACAAGAATGTATTGGTTTCCACTTGATGGTGGGAAGGGACCCATAAAGTCAATACCCCACACATAAAAAATTTCCACCTCCAGAATGTTACTTAGTGGCATCTCATGTCGTCTTGAAATACTACCCAACCTTTGGCATCTATCACAACCCTTCACAAAAGAAACAAAATCTTTAAATAGTGAGGGCCAAAAGAAACCAGATTGTAGTACCTTCTGAGCAGTGCGCTCTCCTCCATGATGACCTCCATCTGGGCTAGCATGACAACTTTCCAACACTTTGTGAACCTCATACTCCGGGATGCACCTTCTCACTACCCGGTCTACCCCTTGCTTGAACAAGAATGGTTCATCCCAAATGTAGAACTTGGCATCATGGTTAAGCTTTTTCTTTTGTGTGGTGGTAGCACCCGGAGGATAATCACCACTTACTATCAAATTCACTATGTCTGCATACCATGGCTCTTGAGAGATATCTAATGCCATTAATTGTTCATCCGGAAACTCTTCCCGGATTTTCTCACCTTCATTCACATGTGAAAAATCCTCCAACCTAGATAAGTGATCTGCTATTTCATTCTCCGTACCCTTTCTTTCATGCCCCGAGACTACCCCCGATATGCGGACATGGGACCTAGGATCACAAGTGATCCCAAGCTAACCCTGCTGGCATGATCATGAGCGTACTAAAGATAATAAACTGATGCATAAGCTAAATCTGAAATGATGGGGAATACCCATATAATAAATCTGAAATGAATGGAAATTGATGAGTTAAATACAAAGAAGTTATTAACCCAATACAAAACTGAACTGATGATCGGGAATTGATATAAGCGTGATCTGGATGCTGAGAACCTGAACCTACATCATGAGAAGACGTAGAGCACATATGCGTCAGTACTTGAAAGGTACTGAGCATGCATGATAAAACAAAGCTGAAATAACATCATAACTGAACAAAACAAATAAGCAATGACATAATCTGATCATGATATAAATACTGAATGCTGAGATAACTGAATGTAGTGACCAATTTATAACATGCTGACTGAATACTGAATGAACTGTAAATGTGGTCAATGCAATAGAGTCTGACTGAACTGTGGGA